>PVKS010000843.1:91875-166427 GCA_004027875.1 Aplodontia rufa | reverse complement strand
AACACATGCGGTGTGTGCTGGGCCACCTGTCACCACTCACCTGGGTCTGTTTGCTTCTAGTGAGTTCAGGTGCAAGAGCTTAGGACACACCAACTGGAAGAGCAGGCTGTCCCCAGCAGCTTACTGTGCCTCTCTCAGCTTCCATCTCTTTATTTGCAAAATGGGAGATATTAATAGTATCTCATAGGAGCAGGGTCTGCCCCTCTCCACATCTATGTCCATGGTTTCCTCATTTTGCATTCTGTGCTGGGCAATGAACACACATTGTTTTATTTTCTAAAAGCCTCTTAACAAGCCTGTTGCCGGCATTCCCTTTACTGGTGGGATATTTAGACACAGGTCGAATGACCTGTCTGAGGACCCACACCTAGAAGTGCTGATTGGGACGCAGGCTGTCTGATTTCAGGGCTGGACTCCTATGTAGCCCTCCTGGATGTGATCAATGGTTGCCAACAAAAATGGTAGGTAAAAATGGTTGCATTTCAGGGGGTTGTTTCAGGGATGCTATTGGTGCAAAAGAATAAATCCCATAAGTATTAGTTGGGACTTGTGTGCAGTGGGACCCCTGATGGTGGGGAGTTTAGGAAATGCTGGGGTGGGATGGGGAGCAAGTGGAGGTGCCCATGAAATAAAAATGGTGGTGTATTGATGGTTGCTGAAGCTGGATGGTAAGTTGGTGGTGGTTCCTTACTATTCACTTTGTATGTGATTGCAAATTTCCTTAAAAGAATGTTTAAATTAGTCAATTTAGAAACTCAGAGGGTCAATCTTTCGTCTCTGGACAGTGGAGGCTGAGGTGACCTTCAGTCTCAACCCTTCCTCATGATCTGAGTTGTTGGCACATGGAGTCCCGGAAGAACGAGATGAATTGAGAGGGAGAATGGCACGGATGTGGTTAGCTCCAATGGTGACTGAGTTAGGGGAGGCTGAGTTAGTGGATGACCCACCATTTTCTTTGGCAGTGGGGGTTGAGGAGAGCAGTGGGAAGGCAGTTTTCCCAGGGGCACGGTGCCTCTGAAGGGGCAGGTGGGTTGCATTAGGCTTTGCAGGTGGGTTTCTTACCATCCCGGCATTTGGTAAAAATAAATATTTTAATCATTGACATTTATCCAGGACTCCGTGTGTGCTGAAACCTGGGAATACCAAGTTGTCTCATTTAGTCCTGACCACACTTGTTGAATGAATGACTCAACAGGGAGGGGTCCCTGTGACCCCCTTTCACCTTTTCACCAAGAAGAAAGCTGACAGGCTCAGCAACGCACAGTTGGAAAGGGGCTGGAGACAGCAGGGCCTTGGCTACTGGGCTCGGGCCCAGGTGGTCAAGTTGGCAGCTTCTCTTCACATATGCACAGCATATCATAGGCCCTCAGGAAAGCGTGTTGAGTGTCTAAGTAAATGAGCCTGTGACTAGTTGTACAGAGTATTGCTGCTCCACTCTGGCCACCAAACTATAGGTGGAAGTGGAAAGGTGCTGGTTGTGGTCCCCAAAGAAACTGAGAGAAGGTCAAGGTGATGCTGTGGGTATCACAGCTTAGGGTTCTGGCTGTGTGATATACTTCTGCGTCTACACCTGCATCTGGAGCTGTGTTCTCCTGTGCATGCTGTCCCCACACAGTGTCTTATGTTTCCCAGAGCCCTGGGACCTCCTTTGGCCCTGGATGCATACAGTTCATCCTGCCAGGGACATCTCTCTGTATCTAACAAACTCCTATTCATCCTTCAGAACTCAAATCAGGTGTCACTTCTCAGCAAATCTTCCTGGATTCATGCATCCAGGTGATGTATACCTGTGTAGTCACAAAGTCTTTGCCACTTAGTCATTGATGATGCCAACTAGTGTTCATTGTGTGCCTGTGATGTACCCTAAAGTTTATTCCTCCATCAACCCTAGGAGGATGGTATTACCGTTACCCCATTTTATCACTGGGACAATTGAGGACTTAAGAGAGATTTGGTAACTTACCCAGGCAGTAAATACATGAGTCAGGCTACAGGTCGGTAATGGAACCCTAATTGTTTCTCTCAGTGCCTTTTCTCTTGATAAGAGCAGGGGCTGTCTTTCATTTCCATGTTTTTAGTAAGAACACATAGTAGGAACTCAGTAGATGTCTTACTATGTGTTGATGAATATCAGTCAGCAAGATGAGGGAAAGCAGCAGGAAATGGCATCTTCTCCATCCTGCCTCCTCCACAGTGGCACTTCTAGAAACTCGGATGTTCAGAAGTGGGCCAGGCTGGAGGTGGGAGGGGGGACTTCTGAAGAGCTGTGGCTTTGATTCCAACAGGGCTTTGAGTGACGACTCAATCTTGTGGGGGCGAAATGCTCTCTTGTCTTATAAATAGGCCTCTTTGGTAAGGGAGAGAGCTCTTTTATTACTGCTGTGCATAATTAGAATGGCAGGGAGGAATCAGGGGCTTTTAATGAATGAGTAGCATGTGGCAGGGAGGGAGCCCCTGCTCCCTGTTGGGCACACAGACCTGGGCTGGGGCTGGGCATCCCGAGAGAGGGCAGGGTAGACCCAGGATATACCCAAGGAGGAGCAGGCAGAGCTCATAATGGAAACTGGCCTACTAAGGCCATCCTTGCAGACAGACCCTCTGCAGGCATGACTCTTGGTCCTGCTCAGATGTTTAGTCACATGGATGGTGGGTAGGGGACCAAAGTGGCTTGGAGTGTGAAACTCCAGCTGGACTTTCATTTCTGGTCTGTGAGTAGGGTACATGATGCCTGCCCAGGGCTGTGCCGGAGCAGCGGGGATAATGGATGGGAGGAAATGGTTTTGCCATCTTCAGGCTGCCAATAGGAGGGAGAGTGGCCTTCTTGCCTCTACCTCTGTGCCCACCAGGACTGCTGTTTCCTCACATGGCTTGGTGGTGGGCCCAGCTGGTCTGCTTTCCTTGGAGGCTTTAGGAGAAGGGTGGATTGTGCTGAGCTTTCTTAGACTTGGGGCTGTATGGGGTCATGTTCAGGTCCTAATTCCTTTAGACCTATTCTATTTCACTCTCTGAGGCAAGCCCCTTGGAAGTGGTGTAGGTGACCCCTACACCTGCAAATTCCACAGTGGGGGAGGTGGTGGTGGAGTGATGGCAGCTGGAGGGCCACTTAGGGCAAGGAGCACGTGTATCAGGAGCTGCTCTCTTTGGCCACGGGGTGTCCCTCTCTAGGGTTAGCTACCTGAGTGGCTCTCCTGTTGGGATCACCTGGAGAACTTCTATAAAGTCCTGATACCCCACCTGTGTTCCAGTGGACAGTAGCTTTGCTAGTCAGGGAGTGTCACACATCTGGCTCAAACTGGGCCCCCAGCACCTGGGGCTGGGGTGGTAGGGTAGACAGGTCACTTCTTGGCTCGGGTCTGAGAAGGCAAATCTTTCTTAAGCACCAGTTCTGTACCTGTATCTTATCTATCTATCTATCTATCTATCTATCTATCTATCTATCATCTATCATCTATCATTTTGAGACAGGGTCTCTGTGTTTCCCAGACTGGTTTTGAACTCCTGGGCTTAAGTGATTCTCCTGCCTCAGCTTCCTGAGTGGTTGGGACTACAGGTGAGTATAGCCACACCTGGCTCTTGTATCATCTTATTTAATCTTCACCAGTATCCCACAAAGTAGGTAAATCTTCGCAGGGGAAACTGAGGCTTAGAGAAGTTAAGTTCATTCCTCAGGAGACACAGTTCCTAGGGATGACTGAGAGCAGAACTTTTGGCCACAGGCATGTCATGTTATATCCTCAGAGGGCTTCAGCCACTTGAGGGTTACCGTCCTGATTCTACTTGATGTATGGACTACCCCCCACAAAAAAATAGTGGTTTACTAATTCTGTTAAAATTTAATACACTGGTTTTCAGAAATGAATTTCTCTTAGAAAGACCACATCAATTCCATAAGTAGAAAACCCTCTCCATAAACAGGGGGTAGCCACTGTATGAATGCATGGCGGCTCAAATGAAGTTATTATGCTCCTGCGAAATGCTGTTGCCAACAGACTTTGGGTTGAGGCTGCACTCTGGGTCCAAAAGGAGCCTAGAAAGTCCTAGAGGGGTTAGGTTAAGTATAGCACCACACTGACACATTCTCTTTGATGGAATAAGGCTTGAAAGGAACTTGAACAGAAAGAGAAAAGCTTTAGGAAGTAGGAGACACATTATAATTATGATCCCATTCCTGACCTACTGTAAGTTGACCCTCCGGGACAATGGGACTGGGAATGTGTGTTTAGGATTCATCACTGAATCCTAAAATCAGGTGGAACCAGTGTGAGATGTGACGGCCTAGCCCAGGTACCACCACCGTCACTTCCTGCCCACCAGGGTGATGGGATCATGCTCTCAGGGACACTGCACCAGCATGGGTGATGAATGGATAGGGAAGAATGTTTTGTCAGGATTTTGTAGGGTCCGTTAGCTTGGATTCCAACCCTAGCTTCGCACCGACCAGCTCTGGGATTCTGAGCAAGTTCCTTACCAGCTCTGGGATTCTGGGCAAGTTCCTTACCTGCTCCTTTGCACCCACATCAGTTTCCTCATCTATAAAGCGGGAATCATCACAGTACACATCTCAGCGTGGATTTTGTTTGCTCCCATAACCCATGCTAAGTGCTGAGCACACTTCCTTGTATATGGGTCGCTATTGCAATTGTTCTTTATACTCTGAATCCTGGGGAGCTGGGGAAGGCAGTCATCAGCCGCTGTATTTTATTTGGAAGGCTGAGAGGGGAGAAGGGCTGCCCTGAGACCCTACAGCCAGGCCAGGGCCATGTGGCCTTTTGGCCAACAGGTCCAAGACCTTGGAGGAAAGCTGAGTGTCTTAGACTGTTGGCCCCGTCACTTGATCCTGTGCCACAGCTCTGAGCGCCTTGCTGAGTTTTCTGACTAGGGCAGCCAGTAGGTTCAAGGTCTTTGCATCCCTGGACTGTATCCAGGGCTGCCTGGCCTCTGTTCTCAGAAGGACTCTACCCCTGCTCTCAGGCATGCTCTGCAGATGCTGCTCTGCACTGTGCTGGTACCATCTTTCCTCCCCTGGCCTTGACTGTGACCTGGAAGCTACAGACTTCCCTTGGGGCTGGCAGCTGCTCAATAGCACCCCTGCTGGAAAACCTGGAGCTACGCTAGAGTTTGGGCCTTTTAGTGCCCTTATCTTTAAGGGTCTTTTGTCCTGCTCTGCTGGGATAGTTCTAGAATGTGCTTCTTGTCTGGGTGAAATTATTAATAGTGACTCCTTTCATGTTGAAATAGTCCTGTTTGAAAGATGTATTATAGGGTTGCACTACTTTTTTGGGTCTTCTTCTCAGCCAGGCCCCAAGTGGGGCAAGGCAGACAGGAGAGTTTGCTTAAACTTGGACTTTGGGCTCAGATGCTGGTGGGTTCAGACGTGTTTAGCTTCTGGGTTTAACCCTGCTGCACTTTGGTTTCTCCTGTGTAATCAGGGTGATTAAAAATCCCTGCTCTATTGGGGTGCTGGAATTAATTGAGGGGATAGTTATGAAGTACTTAGCTGTAAGTGCCACTCGTTTCATTATTGTCTTCATTAGGTTAATTTGGGAGGTGCAATGATCATGCTGGAGTTCTGGGCCCAGACCTGCTGGGTTCAAATGGGAGTTATGTCATCTACTTGCTTTGTGACCCTGGCAAGTTACTTAACCTCTTAAAGGCTCAATTTTGTCATGTGTAAAACATGGATTGTAATTGGGTCTTCTTTATAGGCTTTGGTGAGGAGTAAATGAATTCATTCAAGAAAAGCACCTAACAATATTGGGCATGAAGTAGACACTAAGTTAATGCTAACTATTATATTATTGGCTGTTGTTGTAATTATGAATAAACAGCACATTCATTCTTGTAAGGAGGAGGATTTATTCAATGTATTAGTTTCCTATTGCTGTTGAAAAGATTCCTGCTAATGTAGTTGCTTAAAACAATATAAGTTTATTATCTTACATTCCTGGAGGTCAGAAATAAGCCCTAAAAGGGTCTTACCAGGCTGAACACAAGGCTCTAATAGTGGATGACCTTGTCCTTTCCTTTTCATGGCCCCCTCTTCCATCTTCAAAGCCCATATCTTCACCCTCTGCTTCCTCCCTCCTCTGTGGTTCTGCCCCTGCCCTCCTGGCTCCCCAGGACCCTGCCTGTGTAAGGACCCTGGTATAAGAACCTCTTATAAGTCTGCGTGTGTAATTTAAGATACTCTCTCCTTATCAAGATCATTAATTTAATTAATCTGCAAAATACCTTTTGTCACGGAGAGCTACATATTCATAGGTGTGGGAATTAGGACATAGACATGGGGCCGGCAGTTACTGTTGAGCCCAGCATAGGCTGAAAGACTAAGGTCTGCAGCTTGGATTGTTGACCAACTCTTGGCTTTATCCCATTTTAGCAGGGTCCTCAGAGACACCACCACTTTGCCAACTGATTTAGCCTCTTTTCAGGGGCCCACGGCATCCTCGAGACCAGAATAAAGACTTACTGACTCCCAAGCAGGGAAAACTTTCAAAACATTTAAGAATTAGCAATATGTCTATAAAATGTTTATTTTTTATAAGCATTTTGCTCTTGCTATGTAACAAACCATCCCAATATCTAATGGCTTAAAAATAGTCATTTCGCTTGCTCATAGGTCTGTGGGGGTTCTTTGGCTGGTCTTCCTTGTGGTCCCTCATGTGCCATCTGGTGGCTTTTCTGACTGGTCAGTCCCAACGTGGCCTCACTCACCAGCGTGGCGGTTGGTGCAGGGCTTTCAGCCTCTGGGAGGCCAGCTGGGTCTTCTTGGGTTGGTGGTCTCAGGGCAGCAAGTGGATGAGAAGGAGAGCTCCAAGATCTCTGAGGCCTTCCTAGGAAGCCATGTAAAGTCACTTCTGCTGCATTCTAGTGGCCAACACAAGTCAGCAGGACAGGGCGGAGAGGCAGACTCCAGCTCTTACTGTGAAGCCCTGCAAAGAGTTTGTAACTATAATCTAACAGAGTCAGCTGGACTACAGTGTTAAAAGTGCAAACTTTAAGAAATTGTATTATGATTTAAAACAGATTCCAGGTTACATCTTCTGTCTTCCAAGGACTTCCTGTGAGCGCACAAGGATCATTTTACAATTAAAATTGCTTGTTGCGCTGCCACCTGCGTGTCCTGGATGGGTGAATGGGGGTGGTGTTGGGACATGTGAACGATGTATTGGCTCCTTTGCGGTTTTCCCCGGTACATTTGTGTTTTGATAGATCAGGATTTGCTTTCCCATGATTAAAGACTAACATATGAAGAACTAAAAATAAAAAAATTAAAAAGCTGAAAATCTGTAGACACACTTGCCTTTAGTGCAAGTCATGGCTGTTTCAGGGATGTCCACGTCCTTAAGTGCTACAGGGAAGTCATGGCCACTTGAAGAAGCTGCAAGGACATTGCCCAGTGAGAAGGTAGTGGGTGCCATCAATGCCCTGCGTGGGTTTAAATTTCGATGAGAATGCTCTCCTAAGAAGTGAGACCCCCCCCGGCCTTCCATCTCAAAGGAAGAGTTGGAGGTCCCGGGCCAGGCTGGTTTTAACCGTGCCAGGATATTTTTTAGACCTGTGACCATTTTTGGAACAGTCCTGTTAATAAGATTCCATAGGTTTTGAGCAATGTACACCAGCTCAGTTCCCCCACAAATCCAGTTATTTATTAGTGTGTGCTTTTTCAGAATATGAAGACTTGGAAGAAAACATATCACTTTATCGCAGGACTGCTTGTATTTCTGTTTTTTTTTTTTTTTTTTTATAAGAGAGAGTGAGAGAAAAAGAATCAACTTTTATTTATTTTTTTCATCTGGCCTTCATTTCTCCAATACTTAGTAGTGTATGCGGTGCTGCAGTTTGAACTCTGATCCTTGCACATGCCAGGCAAACTCTTTAACCGGTGAGCCCCAGCCCCAGCCCCTGTTTTTGTCTTTAATGTAGGATGAGTGTCCATTTAAAAGCAAGTGCTTGGCAGGGGGCAGTTCCTCACATGGCTCAGTGGATAGGACGGTCACTTCTCTCAATCTTACCTCACTTCTGAGTATCTGGACTGAACTTCAGAGACCGCTCTACTTCCCAGACGTTTGCTCATGTAATGGGTAGTTTTGTCTACCACAATCTGGTTTTAATGACAGAAAACTGAGGCTCCAGAAGAGCAGAGAGTAAGTTCTGTAGGATGGAGCTCCTGATCCATCCACCCACCCAGTACCCAGGACCTCAGAGGGAAGTGAAGTGGGTTTGGCCAGTGTCCCTTGTCTTCTACAAACTGGCACAATGATCTTCCTCGTTTCCTCCTCGTTTTTGTAAATCAGCCTGTTTTCCCTGTGACTAGGAACAGTGATCCTTGTGTCAAGACTCTGGGTTCCTTTTGGGACATAAGAGATGTAGGCATTTGGGCAAAGTCTCCTGACTCTGGGGCTTCTGGGATTCCTTGGGCTTTATAAAGGCTAAATTTCTCTGGTCACTTCCTTTCTTTTCCTTTTCTCATTGAGCCATTTCTGTTGGTTGGGATAGGAAGCAGCATGTCACATGTTACCCCAGATGTTAGATATCAGGAATGGCTCCACCCTCTCACTTTACAGTTTGCTATTTTAACTCAGGGATATTCCCAGTCTACTTGGCAAAGCCAGGGTAAGAATCCAGCCTGCTGACTCCCTCTACCTGCCTTCCAACCAAACCCAGAGATGGGCTCAGAATTCAGCAGCCACTCCGATCAGTCAGAGATGGCCTGAGGATCTAACTGAACCTTTTTGCCGTTAATAAGTTAATGACTTGTCCCTCCCTGCAGCATTTACACTTAAAAACATTGCTTGAAGAAGTAGAGCTTCACTCAGAGAAATGAGGTATGAAATCAAATTGGTATGAATTAAGGAGGCCTTCATGGTGAAGCCCTGGCAGAGCTTTCCTGCCTGATCCCTCACTTGACCTTGGAATTGACCTTGGTGATTGCCTGTCTTTCTGTGCATTGTTCTTTGCACAGTGTCAGGTAAAAGGCCATTCATTAGGGTTTCTGGTGGCAGATAACCAAACTTCCTCTAGCTAGAGGAAGTTGAAATAGTGATTTTAAGGTGAGATCCTGTGCTGTCTGTTGGAGAGTTTGCTCTTTTGGTCTTTTTTGGAGAAAATGACTTTCTCCCATATAAGTGTTTCATGTTGCATGGGGCAACTGGTCATTTGGTCCTTCTAATGAGAATACGGTACAGATCTATGCCATGTTCTCCTGGAGCATGTTGGACCATGCTGTGTCCACATAGCACTGGCTAGGTGGCCCCATTTGAAGGGACCATGAGTATGAGGTCCCTGAACTTTCCCTGGGCCAACAGTTAGAGCGCAGCAGAGGGGACTTCTTGTTCATCTGGTGATGCCAAATACACTCTGACGTATTTGCTCCATGCCAGTTCTGTCTAAAATCAAGACCCCATTTGAGGACCCTCCAGAGGAGGCCTGAGTGGTTAGCCCTGGGTGGCCTGCCAAGGGTGTATCCATGGCTGAGTGCATAGAGGCCCACACAGCTGGACACTAGACCTGACCCTGGGGCAGGGCAGCGCTGAGGAGCTGGGCAGATCCTTAGGCGCATGTTTTGCTCCAGCCCAGGAAATGTCGGGAGAGCTGGGAGGGGGTCTGGCTTGCCCTGGCTGGGGAAAGGGGAAGGGCTAGGGAAGCTGGGTGGGCCCAGTCCCTTCAAAGCAGGATCCTGGGCTGCACAGATGCCCTCCAAAGGCCCTTACCCTTAGCCTCGGGTCTGACTGTCTCAGATGTGCCTTGTCAAGATGTCTCGAAGATGTTAGTTACGGTCCATACCTTGGGGCTGGCCCTGGTGGTCTAGGTCAGGACTCCTGCTGGGATAGGTTGGGGGGCAGAATCAGGGTGTAGAAGTCACCCAGGGCCAGACAGTCCCTGAGGAGAGGGCCTAGCAGATGGAATAGGGTGGGAGGGACCCTAGGCCTGTCTTGTGGGTGCTAAGGCAGAGTAGGCTTTAGAATCCAATACTGCTTGGTTCAAATTCTAGTATCACAGCTTACTAGTTGTGTGGCTTCAAGGCAAGTCATTTATCCTCTCTGGGTCTCAATTAAGTGTAAAAAGCACCCAACACACTATGCCAGGCAGCTAGTATGGGATCGGTGCTTAGAAGGGTGAAACAAGCTTAGTGAAATTAGAAAGTCCTGGTGGAGTCCTGGTTCCCACACTGCTAGCCATCTGACTTCATCCTGAGCAAGTGACTCAACCTCTCTGACCCTGTGACCTCATCTGAAAAGTGTAGTCAGCAGCACTGCTCAGCCCTGAGAGTCCTGATGGCCCTGGGAATCAGGCAAGGTACAGAATATAAAGAACCTGCCCTGAAAACAAACCTTGGGCATTCAGTCTTGGGCATTGTCTTTCTTATGTGAAGCCTCACTGGCCACTCTTGGTGCCCAGGAGGGGTGTGTTAGGGAGCGGAACTGGCTAAATATGTGGGGTTCCCTGCGGGGAAAGTTTTTTAAAGTCAAATTTATGGAGGTATAGATTACATAAGTTGAAGCTCGTGCTTTTTAGGTATGTACTTGCATGAGTTGTGACAAAGGTTTATAGTTATGCAACCACCATGACATCAATACTTAGAATATTTCCAGCCTGGGAGAATTGCGTCACTCAGAGAATTTTGCATACAGAACTTTTCTGGTCTGTGGAGAGCCCCACCCCAGATTGTGGGAATCCCAAGGCCTCAGCCAGGCCCAGGGAGGGAAGGACCCTCAGAAGTCCACCCAGTGGAAGGATTCCAGCCTGTGCTTATATAGCAAGGCTTGGGAGTGGGCTTTGCTGGGCCTTCTCGGCCTGTTCCTCGTTGGTTCTGAGGAAGGGAAGGTGAAGTGTGCAGGTGGGCTTCGTCAGGCCCTGAGCTGGGCAGTGTTGCCAGGGAGAGGCTGAGGACCCACGGAACGGAGAGCTGGGACACAGCCTGTTCATGTGTGGTGCGCCCAGAAAGCTGGGGCTACTGAGGCTTGGCTCAAAACGAGGGTGCATGGCCCTGCTTGCATGTGGCCACCTGTGCAGGGGAGTTGGAGGAGCCTCAGCAGGAGAATTATTGCCAGGCATACAGAGATGTAAAGGGAGCCCCATTCAGAAGGACGTGGCTTGAGGCCTGGGCCAGGCTCCCTGCATTTGCTACTGCCACTGTTTCTGAGGTTCCACCTGGGGATGAGCATCTTTTAGTCACGCAGATGTGATTTGGTGCTGTGCTCTTTTAGGTAGAGTATTATTTCGCCAGTGTCCTCTTTTCTAAGGTAACTCCTGCTCTACAGATGAAACCTTAGCTGGGTAAGCAGGGGCACGGAGCCTTGAGCTGTGTGTGACATCTCTGACCCCCAGGGAGCAGGCTGTCTGTGCTGAGGAGTCCAAGGCCACCTCTGTTGGAAAGAATGTGTTAATTGCTATGTGCCGCATTTCCCAAATGCCAGTTAGCCATCCTCTCTGATGAGTGAAACCTATGGTGGTCTGTGAGGAAGTTACCCAGAGGACCGTGTAGTAAGTTTTCATGAAGCTAAATTTATTCCACCTCAAAAAGAGTTTCTGATAGTGTGCTCCGGTGGCGGATTGTCACATTAATAGCTGACAATCGGTCATGTCTCCAGGCGCTCACACCTGGACTTGGGGCTCAGCCATGGGACTTGTTTTAGCTCACAGAATGTCAGTAAGCCTGAAACCAGCAGAAGATGATATTGGCTGTGTTAGTCAGTTTTCCATTTCTATGCCTGAGATAATTAACTTATAAAGAAAAAAGGTAATTTTGACGCATAGCTTTAGAGGCTTAGTTCATGATTGGTGGATTCAGTGCTTTTAGGTCTCTGATGGGGGTGCCAGATGGCCATGCTGGGGAGCACGTGGCATAGCAAACACTTCATTTTTATGGCCAGGATACAAGAGAGAGAGAGAAAGAGAGGAAGAGACCAGGGTCCATTTTCCCCTTGGAGAGCACATACCCAATGACCTATGAACCTCCCACTAGGCCCAACCTCCTAAACATTCTACCACCACCCAGTATGGTCACTCTTGAGACCAAACTTTTAACACGTAGCCCTTTGGGGGACATTCAACATCCAAACTATAGCATCGTCTGTCAGTGTGTTGGGACTTGTCCACTAATAACTGCTGTTTAGGAAATCCAAGTTGTCCTGCTGGAGAAGCCACTTAGAGGGGAGCTGAGGCACCTTCTGGACAGACCAGGTGAGCATCAGACATGGCCAAGTCTGCCTTGGACCCCTGAGGGCCAGTCAAGCCTTCAGCTGACTGTATCTGCGTGAACTAACTCCAGATAGAAAAGTCCAAATTGGGGATCTCTGTGCACATACGCAGTTATTTGAACCATTGAACTTTGGATTGAAAAACTATCATGAGTAGATAGCTGATATAGTCCTCTTTTCCTTTCTTTAATGAACTTAATATGGTAGCAGATAGGTGATGAATTTAGTAACATTAATATCATTAATGTTCTAAGGCCTGCTCTTGGCAAAATAAAAATGTGATGACAGGTTGCCAGGTCCACAGTTCCGGGGGAGGAGGGAGATTTTTGCTGCTTGGTCAGTCAAGGCATCTTGGGACCTCTGAATCAGTGGAGGTCTGAGTGGCAGTTGCTGTGCAGCCTGAGGTTTTTAAATGTCATTAGCACTCCAGTTAGTGTGATTTAGATGATCGAAGTGAGATTATCAGAGTCTGTCAGTGTTTTCTGAGCCACCTCTTCATGTTCCAGATGGAGAAATAGAATCCTAGAAAGTGTCAGCCAGCTGACAAGCTCACCTGCTGGCAGTAAGGCCAGGCCGTTTCCTCAGGGCAAGCCAAGACTCTGCTGTCCAGGTGGGATATTCAGGATGGCCAGGAGGCTAAGGAAGGGATTGTGGGGTTACAGCACCCAGCTTGGGTCTGGTGGTTTGTGGGAGGCACCCCTAAAGGAGACTTTGTTAGTCCATTAGCTGTTGCTATAATAGAATGTTGGAGACCAGGTGGTGCATAAAGAATAGAGGTTTATTTGGCTTATGGTTTTGGAGGTTGGGAAGTCGAGAGCACAGTGCTGGCACCTGCTCTGCATCTGGTGAGGGCCGTCTTACTGTAGCATAACACAGTGGACAGAACGAGCAAGTGTGCTAGCTCATATGATCTCCTGCTCTCCTTAGAAAGCCACCAGTGCCATTAGAGGGCCACACTCATGGCCTCATCTTATCCTGATCACTTCCTAAAGGCCCCACCTGCAATCGTCATAAACATTTGAATTTGAGGATTCACTTCCTAATACCTGAACTTTTGGGGGATACATTCAAACTATAGCAGGGGCTGTGGGGAATAGAGGAGATGGACCTTTTGGGGTGTCATCACAAGAGGGGTGGGCAGGGGAACCAGAGATCCAGCAAGCACTTAGTCCTGCTTGGTCCTCGTGGGGTCCTGCTAGACCTGTCTCAGGAGAGGCTGCTGGGTGTGCATGCATGTGTGGGCGCGTGTGCGTACACGTGTGTGGGGAGAGAGGGAGAGTAATGTAGATGGAGGAGAAGGAGGGAGGTAGACCCAGGACGGGAGAAGTTGGAAGCTTCTGCTTGGTTTCCTTTGGGGCTCTTTGGTTGATTCAAATGTGAACCCATGAGGACATGGCTGGTCACGGACACCAATTCTGTCCCAACACTGCACTCCTTGGGCCTTCAGTGAACATTTCCCATTTAGCTCCTAAAATGCCACATGCTGGGTCCAGGCCTGCTGTGCTTAGGAAGGGAGCCCTCGGATGGGATTTAGTAAAGAGCCACAGGAATATCAGAGTTCCCCTTGTCCTACTGGCTTAGTTTGTGCATTTCAACCTCGTAGGTTGAATGGATGCCCCCAGCAACTGACTTCCTCATCGAGTGACATTATGAAGGTGGTGGTGCTTTCCTGTGGAGTAAGACCCTGGGTACACAAGCACGCTAGGGGGCCTTTTGCAGTGTTCCTCCAAAGTCTTGGAGCATGGGCAGGGAGGGAGGGAGGAGCTACTTTTTAACGAAACATTAGCAAGGAGGCTGCAATAAACAGCGCAATACAAACACAGCAGCCGTGGGATGATGGCTTTGCTGTGACTCACGGGAGACTCAGGGTCTTCGGCCCCAATATAGCAGCCCCACCGCTCTCCCAGGAAATTCCACCCACCCCCGCACCACACCTTCCCCAGGCTCCAACTCACAACTGGTGTCTTTATAAAAGATAATTCGTAAATCTGTTTCCGTCTCTGAATCTCCTTACAAAATTTAAGGCGCCCCTCCCCTACTGGCTTCTAAGAGCCCCTTCTGGCAGGGCCCCTGACCTGTCCTCTCTTTGGGAAGCAGTGTGGGACTGGTGACCAGCTCAGGTCCTGGGTCTGAGCCTCAGTTCTGCTTTTACCAGGGGTGGGGCCCTAGTCGGGCCCTGACCCTTTCCTCATCTGGAGGATGGAGCTGAGAAAAACCATCAAATGTTCTTGGCTGAGAACCCACAGGGAGCGAGTGGGTGGTGGCAACCTGATGGTTTCTGGGCCTAAGCATGTGTTCTTCATCCCTTCCCTGGATAATCTTTGTGACTTTTCCCTTGTGGCCTTGTCCTAAACTACAAGAAAGCTACTCCCAAGACCCAGTGGAGGGAGGAAGGGCTGGATGCTCCCCAGCTCTCTTCCTGGAGCTCAGGGCTGGCACTATGTGGCCTCAGCTGTGGCCACTCCATCAAGGATGGCTCTGCAGAGCATGGCTTGTGCCTGAGCACAGTTGACTCTGGCCCAGATAGTGGGCTGTGGTCCCGGTCCCGGGCCCTCAGCTGCACAATAAGCAGCATTAGGCAAAATGACAGATGAGTCTGGCAGCCCAGCCCCCTCCTAGGAGGTGTGCTGGCCATGGGTGGGAGCAGCTGGGTTTTATGGAGTGCAGCAGGGAGCAGGCCTCTGCTTCCATCTGCAGTGTGAGCCTACAGCGGTCAGGAAGCCTCATTCCAGCTGCGCCAGTGGTCTCCCTAGGTCCCTTGTCACAGGGGCAGCTTTGCTTCCTATTAGCTGGTGCTAATGCTGGTGCCCCACGTCCTGCAGAGGGCAGAGCCGGTGCTGTGCTGGGGCAAGGCTGCTGCCTGCTGGTGGCATGGCAGGATGAATGAAGGGGCCATGTACCGCGCACATGGTGGCGTGCTGGGCCTGGGGACAAATATTTGCTCATTAATTATCTTGGATAAATTGGATGCATTGCCTATAATTAAAAAGCATGAGAGCATTCGCACGGACGTCTGGATTTCTGACTGTGCTGGGTGCCGCTCAGCCCCTTTGCGCCTGCAGCAGCAGGGCTCTCCGGTGTGCTTGGTCTTCACCACGCTGTACTGTTCCGGCCATCGAGCTGCTTTGTTCTTTCCTCCTTTCCTCTCAGTTGTGTTGCTGGTTTTCTTAGGGCAGAGGGAAGGGAAAGTTTTTGTATGCACATCACTATAAAAGTGGGCTTCAAAAGGAATGCCTCTCTCCTTTGGATCAGCTGCCTGACTCCTGTACAGGGGACTTTGGTGACTCTGGGGAACAGGGGGAACTTGAGCTTGGAGGCATCAGACCTGGATGCATGTCAGCTCTGCCTCTTGCCGTTTGCAAGCACGGTTTTATCCCTTGTGACATGAGTTTCCGTAAAGCAGGGTAATGGTGCCGGGTGGATGCAGTGAGAGGGTCTGGGTAGAGGGCAAAGCTGGGCCAGGGCAGTGGCATCTGCAGCCCAGGTTAGGAACCCTTAATGTTTGCTTTTTATTATTATTATTGGTCCAATTTATGTCCCTTAAGGCATGCGGAGGTTTAGGGTATAGCTCATGGATTTTCATGTATGCGTATACCTGTGTTTGGTGGGTGAAATAATGGACCCCAAAGATACCTGCTCAGGTATGAATATTTGTTTTCTCCCAAGTTCATATGTTGGGCAGAACCCTCATGAATGGGATTAGTGCCCTCATGAAGGAGGGCCTCGAGTGCTACCTGTCCCTCCCACCCTGTGAGGTCACCCAGGGAAGGTGCCATCTCAGACACTCAGCCGTTACTGAATGTGCCCATGCCTTGATCTTGGAGTTCTCAGCTTTTACAACTGAGAAATTAATTCCTGTTGTTTATAAGCCACCAGTGTATGCTATTTTCTTATAGCAGCCTGAGTGGGCTACAACAGAGTTCATGCCTGCATCCCCAGGAACCCCTTCCTAATATGCTACCTTGGGGGAAGGACTTTGTGGGTGTGATTAAGTGAAGACCCTGGAGAGGAGGAGATCATCGTGCAGTATGTGGGTGGCCCATGTGATCATAGGATCCTGAGAAGTGAAAGAAAAATTAGGAGAACTGGAAGCAGAGAGGTTTGAGCTGGAGGAGGGGACAAGAGCTAAGGAATGCAGGTATCCTCTAGGCAAGGAATGGATTCTCTCTGGAGCCTCCAGATGGAACTGGCCCTGCTGACAACCTTGACTTTAGCCCAGCCATCTGACCAGCAGAATTGTCAGAGAATAAATTTGTCTGGTTTGAAGTCTCTACATTATAGCAGCAATAGGAAGCCATGTATTGTAACGACCGTGAAATACAGGACAATTTCATCCTTCCAGAAAGTTCTCTATGCCCCTTTGCAGTCCCTGTCTCCCCCTAGACTAGTTGTTCATGAACTGGCATCATGGAGAAGGTGTGCCTCACTGTCCAAGGTCTTGTACTCTGCATGGTGCTTTGAGATTTAGTTTTGCTCCTGAGTGTTGGGTAGGTGGCTGCGTTTTGGCTGCTGAGTGGCAGCTCCTTGCACGTGTGTGCCATCCTTTCTGTCTGCTGTCCCGCGGAAATGATGTTTGGATTGTTTCCAGTTTGGGGCTATTAAGAAAAAACTGTTATGAACATTCTGAAACGAATCTTCTTTTACATGTGAACACCTGTTTCTTGTGGGTAAAGTACTGGTAATGGAGTTCCTGAGTCCTTGGGTTGGCGTATGTTCACCTGTTTCCAGTAAGGCACCCCAGTTGGCCTGGACACAGGTGCCGATGGCTGCCCACTTGCCTGCAGTAGTTTCTGGGAGTGCGTGGTGACATGGTGACAAGGGTGGTGCTTTTCCTGGGCCAGGGAAGACAGCTTGGAGGCTGTCAGGTGGCACATTCAGTTGGAAGCCCTCAGCCAGTGTGGGTCTGGCGAGGGGACTGCACCTAGGGCTTTCTCATAGAACTTCTCGTGTGTTCTCCATAGCAGCCCTGTGAGTGGGGCAGTTGTGGTTGTAGAAACCAAGGCCTGGGCCAGAGTTGGCAAGGACAGAACTTGGAATCCCCTTTGGTGTGCTCCAGCTGTCTCTGGGTCCTCAGTCCCATCCTTCACCTCGGGAAGAGTGGCTCAGTGCTGTGTCTTTTTAGAGGTCAGTCAGGAGGGTCAGCTTCTCCCACAGGAAAGACAGCAGGGTCTTTCTCCGTGCAGTCAGACAAGCTGGGTCATGGCAGGGTGCTTCCCAGATGGCAGAGAGCACAGCCTAGCTGGTGCAGGGGATTGTATGAGGGGCAGTAATGATGGGGGTAGTGGTCAGGGGCTAAAGGAGGTTCCCAATTGGTTAAAACATTGGATTTGATATGAAGGGGAATAGAGAGCTCCAGCTTGAAGTTGGGAGTGACATGGATCCAGGGGAGCAGCCTGGAGGCAGAGGAGTAGGGCCTTCTGGGAAGTTTCTGCCTTGCTCTGTGCTGTGCTTCCCCCGCCCCCAGTTGTCCCCTCCCCATCTCGCTCCCTCAGCACCATAGCCCTTGCAGCTGCCAATCAAACATCACCTCCCAGAGACTGTCTTCCCCACCCCTCTTCATCAGTCCTCTTCTGCCCTTACCCCAGTGTGCCACAATGAGTTTACCTGCAGAATAAAAGTTTACAGTGCTTTTAATTGCAATATTTAATTTGAAGTCACTCACTGAGAATGCATGGCCAGGGGCTCATGACTGAAATGCATGTCCTCTGGACCAGATCAATGGACACCCAGTGGGGTGGGGCAGGGGAAGACTGGACAGACACAAGGGTGCCGGTTGGGTGGGAGTAGGGGGTGTTGCCCTACCTTCCAGGTGGTGCTGAAGTGATTGCTCTGTGGTCTGTTTGTCCACTCCATGTTTAATTTCCAGAACCTTCTTGTTCACTAACCCAGAATATTCTTAGCTTTGTGTCTACACTCTTTAGGACCCTCCCAGACTAGGTCTGAGGGGAGGGAGAGAGACCAGGAGGTGGATGGTGGGGAGAGAGGGCCTGGGCCAGTGACCCTGTGATAAGTCCCTGCTTTCCCTGTCTGAGGCCTCTCTTGGACACTCCCAGGACACCCTGGGCTCAGACATTCCGGGCTCAGTGGGGTGTGCCTGCAGGGAGTCAGCCTGGTCCCTCTGTGCTGGGTCTGGAGCATTCCACTCTGCAGAGGAGATGGCTGCTGATTAATTGAGTTGCACACAGAGCTGTTAAAGATAGCAATGAATCAGAGAGCCCTTCCTTCAGGCCTAATCAAGCGGGCAGGCCTGCCTGCTGGGAGGGACAGGCCTGTGGGACAGCAGAAGTGCAAAACCAGAGACAGACCACCCGGGTGCCCGCAGCCTCCTCCCACAGCCTGAGCTCTGGCCATTGGCCAGTGTGCATGGCTGCGAGTGTGCCAAGTCCTGCTCCCTGGACCTGGGCACTGCAAGGGCTGAGGTGTGGGGGTTGGAACAGGGGGGTCCTGGGAGTCCATGAGTGCGGAAGCTCTCGGGCACAGGACTTGCACTCATCATTGCATGCCCCCGTAAGTCCAAGGATGTTAGGCTGTTAGTGGCCTCCCCCGGGGCCCCTAAACATAGCATCCATGTTATTTCCTGGCATTCCTATGGGCTCTCAGACCTGCTGCCCCCTCCTCAGCTCAGTGAAGAACTTGGAGGGACTCACATTTGCAGCAGAAGGAGTGGGGATCAGAGGTGGGATTAGAAGTTTGGGGTCTGTTTGCTCTGTTCCTACAATAGCTGTTCACACCAGAATTTTTGTTTTGTTTTGGGTGACACTGATTTGCTTTAAATTCAAATTGAAAGGCTTACAAAATTTGGTGGCCAATGCTTGCCTTCTCTGGGCCGGAGCTGAGTTGGGTACCGGGTAAAAGAGGGGGTCCCTGCCAGCCTCATCACAGCTGCTTGGTATTATGTGAGCCAGGGGATTTTGGGGTGAACCTCTGGGTCACGTGGCTTGGGTTCTCCCTCTCCCTGCTCCGAGGAGAAGCCAGGAGATAAACCCCATCCCCTAGAAAGCACCTTTCTGTGGCCTTTGTGTTTCTTGGGATATGACTGGAGCAGATCCAACCCTGGTGGCATTAACTGTTCCTTCAGTGAAATCCTCGTTTGTTTTACCTCCCGTTAAGGTGTTCTATTTCAATTCACTTGGAGAGTAGTTACTCTGAAATTTTGCCACGAGTGCTTAACTTAGCAAAATCTAAAATCTGATGTTACTCAATAACTGGACCCGGTTTACTAGTTCTTTCTTTGTAAGAATGTAAATCTAGCCCTGAAGATTTTGTATTTCAAAAGGAAGATGCAATTAGGGATTTTAAGCTTAAATGGTCTTAGCTGGGCTTCCTGCTAACCTGCACACGGGGAGGTGCTGCAGGTCCCCAGAGGGGCAGTGCTCCTGGAGGTGTCCCTCTGCCCCAGGCAGCTTCTCCAGGCCTGCTCCCTAGGCTGGAGCGGGACCTTTGGAGTCCCCTTTGGCATTTGCCTTCTCTTTCCCTTCACCTCCTGGAGGCAGCAGCTCGGCATGAGCAAATGGCCACAGCCTGTTTAACGCTGGTGCAGTGTGTGGGGCTGTGACCCTGCAGCGCATTAGGTGTCTCCCAGACCACCTGCAGGCTGCTTATCTTACCAGGGGGTAAGGGGGTGGAGGGCAGCATGAGCTCAGCCCGCAGCCTGCATCAGGGTGCCTGAACCCTGGGAGCAGCCAGCTGTTCTTCAGAGCGTGGAGGAAAAAGTGAAAATATAGCCATCATGGCACCGTCCATGCTCTGTCCCCGTGCTCTTGTGCTGCTAGAGCATGGGGCTTTTTTTTTTTTTTTTTTTTTTTTAAGAAAGAGGGACAGTGAGAGAGACAGAGACAGAGAGAAACAACTTTATTTAGCTCTTCACATGGCCTTCGTTGCTCCAACACTCAGTTGTGTACGTGGTGCTGGGGTTTGAACCCGGGTCCTCGTGCTTGCCAGGCAAGCGCCGAAACCGCTGAGCCACCGCTCCAGCCCAGCATGGGGCTTCTGGGAGAGGCCAGTGCCAGCTGCTGAGTTCAGAGCCAGCACCCTGGGGGAAGGAGGGAAGGAAGGAGGGAGCCTGCCCAGGTAGCAGGTGTGGGGTGATGTTGCTTGCAGGACCCAGGGCTGTGCTCCTGAGGCCAGGCAGGACAGGGGACCATTTCCCTTACTGTTTCCAGCAGCAATGTCCTTTCAGAATCGACTCCCTGTATCGTGGCATTTGCGTGTGAGGTGTGCGATTGAGTGGCTTTAGTATTCACAAGGTGCTGCAATCATCACCGCTATTAAATTCCAGAACATGTTCATCACCTTGTGAAGGAAGCAGGGCTTGCAGCCCTCGCTCCATTCCCGCTCCCTCTAGGGTGCTTTGGTTCTCTGCTCCTTGCTGCAAGCTGCTGGTGGGCTGGGATGTGGCTGGGAGGGGGCTCAGGCATTGCAGAAAGGCACTTCCTGGCTCTGTGATTTTTACCTCTTCCTTCATTGTTTTTATCTGCTGGTAAATGAGGTGAATAACTACCTATTTCCTATCTCCTTGGGTTATTTGCAGGGATAAAATGAGACACCCCGTAAGTAATAATAGCTACACTTGTAAGACTTTTGTCTGCCGTGTTCCTATTTAATGCTCTCTAATCCTGGGAGGTATGCATTGTTAGGTATGCATTCCTATTTAATACATAAAGGAAATCTGAGCTACAGAGAAGTTTAGTAGCTTGCTCAAGACTACTCAGCTTCGAATCAGTCTTTATTTGCAAAGTGTGGAAAACCTGACTTTGTCCTATTTACTGAAAAGGAAAATTAATGATTTCCCAAATGGGGAGTCCAGAAGTATGGCCGGGCTCTGAGGCGAGGTGCCTGGGAAGCTCAGGGAGCTTCATTTGGGGGTGGCTGCCATCTGTGGGCGGGTGGCAAGATGGTGGCCTTGGTGCTGCTTTGAGTCCTGTGTCCACCCTCTGGCCAGGGTGCCTACTTAAGAGTCAGGACATCTCTCTCCCAGGAGCTCAAGCAGTCCTCCCTTCATGTGTGGACCTCAAAGCTGCTCCTGTCTCAGCAGTGGAAGGAGTTCGCCATGACTGTCACCTGATCAGGATCTGCCCCAGGTGTGTGTGTGTGGGTTATTCCTTTCTCCCTGCTTAACTAAAACTGGGATCAGGTTAAAAAGAGAGAATTAGGATGGGAGTGGTGGCTCAGCGGTTTCGGCGCTTGCCTGGCAAGCACAAGGACCCGGGTTCAAACCTCAGCACCACATACACAACTAAGTGTTGGAGCAACTAAGGTCATGTGAAAAACTAAATAAAGTTGTTTCTCTCTTTCTCTGTCTCTCTCACTGTCCCTCTCTCTCTTTAAAAAAAAAAAAAAAGAAGAGAGAAATAGATTTTGGGTGGGCATGGTAGTTTCCACTAAGACCAATGAATGTCTGAGCTGGAGTTTGACCCAGCCTTCTCAGGTCCAAGGCTGCTGTGCTGAACTGCAACCTTGGCCTCTGTAGCTTGGGCACATAGCAGGTGCTTAGTGACTCCTAGGTCAATCCATACAGTCTAGTTCCCACCCCACTTTCCTGAGCTCTTTCGACCCTCTCTTCCTCTTTCCTAGCTCAGATAAAGGTTGCCTCTGCTTGAACTCCTGCATGGATAGGGAGCTTCACCAGGCTTTTATTTTCCTTCCTTCCTTCCTTCCTTCCTTCCTTCCTTCCTTCCTTCCTTCCTTCCTTCCTTCCTTCCTTTCTCTATTAAGTGTTATGGTTACCTTTGTGATTTTATGTGGGTTAGAACAAGACCTACTTTGGATGCAGAAATTCAAAAGAGGTGCCCACTCTAGGTGATGAAGCCCTTTAGTTCACCACTTAGAATGGCACCTGTGTATAATAAAAACATGGTGCTCTTGAGGGCTGGAGCGGTGGCTCAGCGGTTATGGTGCTTGCCTGGCATGTGAAAAGACGCAGGTTCAAACCCCAGCACCACATACACAATGAAGTGTTGGAGCAACGAAAGCCACGTGAAAAACTAAATATAATTGATTCTCTCTTCTCTCTCACTATCTCTCTCTTAAACAAAACAAAACAAAAACAATACTGTGCTCCCATCTTTGGATGGATGCAGCCCTTCTTGGAGGTGTTCTACAAGGTTGATATCTCTGTGCAGTGCACAAACTACACAACTGTCCTGGGACATCACTTCCGTTAAGGAACTCCACAGAGGAGCGCATCCACCCTTGCAGGCACTGGCACAGTTGGAAGTTTGTGTTCCCCAGACATAGGGCGTGTGGTGGGTTAAGAGGTGCTCTTTCTACCTTATGGTGCAGCTCTCTCCCATTAGAGGGTTCAATGGAAGGGAGTGAGCCCAGCTGAATCATCTCCCCTGCCCTCACCTCCTGATCCCTCTCCCCTCCCCAGGGACAGGTGGTGAGTGTTTGGGAGGTGACGGATTCTGCCCAATGTGAGATCAACTGGCCTAGAGTGGCACAGAAGCTTTCCTTAGCATCAAAACAGTCTCAGCGGCTGTGCCTCTGAAGGCTGATCTGTCCCGAGACTGTTCACCATGAACCTGGGCAAGTCAAACCTGGGGTTTCCAGAGACCCACACAGGAGGAATCTTTTCCTTGGAGTGGGAAAGAGTTTGTAGATTGACCTGCTCAGTTTTAAAATGTGAAACTGCATTTCCTTGTGGAAGACAGAAGGCTCAAGTGACAGCCACGTGGCATAACCCACGTTGGTTATACGGAAGTGCCCCTGGGTGAAGCAGACAGCCTGAGTGGGACATCGGCCCCCAGACGGGCTCCCTCACCTTGGCAACGCCAGCCCTCATGTTTCCCATCATTGGGAGTTTCCCCTGTCTGGTGGGAAAATTTAGCCTTGATTAACAACCCTGGAGAAGCAAAATGTGAAGGAGATGAATGTGCTGACCTCATGCCTGTCCCAGGGTGGAAGATGTGGTCTCAATAGAAGAGAGACTGATATAATGATGATGATTACCATAAAGAATGAAATGATGTCTGTAATTTACTGGGAACTTGAATGCACCAGGTTTTGGAGGGTTTGTTTCATTTATTCCTTATAGAACTCCTATAAAATATGTTACCACAATCACCCACCTCCACCACTGCCATTTCCTAGGTCAGAAAAATGAGGAAGGTCAGTAGTTCACCCAAGGGCCTGCATCTGGGAAATGGCCAGGCTGGGCTTTGAGTTTGGACTTTCCTGACTCTGAACTTATATCTCTGACCTCCTTGTTATCAGTATACCCCTCCCCTACCTCCAGCTGTGGAATTTGAAGCACGAAGGCTTTTGAAATGGAGAGCCCTGTTCAGATTTGCAGCTCAAGGAGGAAGGAGCCACATGGGGGGCTGGACCTGGAGGCAGAGACGTGGGAATGCCCTGTGATGGTGCTCTCCTGGCTTCTCCAGGGTATCAGCTTATCTGTGCAATGGGGTTTTTGTTCACATCTGCTGAGGTCCGAATGTGTGCCTAAAATTGCATGCAATGGAAACTTCACAATGCAACAGTGCTGAGGGGTGGGCCCTTCAAGAAGTGATGGGTCTTGCTGGCACCACGCATGGACTAAGCCCAGGAGTGGGCTCCTGACAGGACGGTCCTGCTCTTTCCTGCCTCGCTCTCTCATGCTCTGTGGGATGCCTTACCAAGAAGGCCCTTGACCTTGGAATTCCCAGCCTCCCAAACTCTTAAGAAATCAAAACGTGTTTTTTATAAATTACTCAGCCTCAGGTATCCTGTTATAGCGGCACGCAGTGGACCGAGCACCTTCTATCTTGTCCTTCTGTCTGTTGAGGGAAATGGAGCCTGCACAAGGGCCGGCATTGGCATAGTGCAGCAGTCAGGGTCAAAGTCAGAGAGCACCGAGTCCAGCCAGCCACCCCCCCCCCCCACCCCCCCGGGGACGCACAGCATGGGCTTCTTTCTTAACCTTTGGTTTTCGGGTCAATAGCATGGGTGCCTCCCAGCAGCCTCATGAGGCAGGATTCAGGAGTCGCTCCTGGAAAGCCCCTGGCCTGGCACACAATCCGCTCTTGGTGAGCACAGACTGTGAGAGCTTTCCCGATAGTTTTCTGGATTCCTAATTCCCAATAGTTTCAAATTAATAATTTGAGTTTCAATAACCTTGGAAAAGCACCCAAAGTTAAAAAACAGACCTAACCATCTGACTTTGGGGAGGAATTCAGAGAACGGTTGGAGGACTGTTGTGATTCCAGAGGGCTTCTCAAGCCTTCCCTCCCTTGTTCACTGATGCACAGTGATGGAGGCCCGAGGAGAGAGGGGACGGCTTCCCGACGCATACAGAATCCGTACCTCTGCCCCTCTGCCTGCCATGCCACTGCTCTTTGTCATTGTCTGCAGCCACTTTGTTTCCATGAGCTTCTCCAAGAACAGCAGCCGAAAAGCCCACCCAGACTGCTCCTGTCCTGGAGCTGCCTTGGATCTTAGGAGAAACATCTCTGGGGCCTATAGCCCAAGCTGATGGCCTGGCCTGCCACCACTGCCACTCCAAGTCCAAGGCCAACCCCAGGCCAAGAGTGGAGGCTGCTATGCCGACATGCTGGGCCCTCGCAGGAACACAGACTCGGATCTCCTTTCAGGAGGACTCAGGGCTTGCTTTTGTGGTACAAAGGGTCTCTCAGTGTTTCAGATGCTGGGGCCATCACTGAGACTTCTTGTCCCTCCTAGATGGCACTGGATCTCAGCTTGCCTGAAGGAGGAAGCAAAACAAGTGTGTCCTGATCCTTAAAATGACCTCTGCAGGGCAGGCTCCTCAGTTTCTCAGATTTGGAAGGGCCTCCAACAGTGGGCCAGGGGATAACCCCTTGCCTCTTCTGAGGCTGGGTTTGCAGAGGGGCCACCAAATCTACAAGCTGTGTGCTGATTGCCAGGTGGGACCTGCGTCTGAGCTGGCTGGAAACCATCCTGGTGGGCAAGTGCCCTGCTGGTGGCTGCTGTGTCTGTGTGGCCAGGGCACCTGCTGAAGCTCCACAGCCTCCACTCCACAGCTCCACACCCCTCACCCGTCCTGAGACCCCGGTCCCAAACCTCCACTTGTATGAGTTCAAAGAACTCATTGATTTGACAAGGAGGGGTGGAGTGCCCTCTGTGGCTGGGCCAGGTCTCTGATACATATCATGAGAACAACCTTGTCTTGCCCTCCCTGATAGTCCATGTAGCTGGTTTAGTAAAATGATAACTCTTTCCTTATGGAAAACTAAAAGCATATAAAAGTAAAGCAAATTTTAAAAAAAGAGAGATAAAGTAGAGCAAATGATGTATGGATCCCCGTGAATCTGCAACCGGTACCATCATTATTAACGTGTGGCCAATCTTGTCTCATCTCCGCCCGCCTCTCCTATTACTTTGATGTATATGCTAGGCATCAGACCGTTTCTAATGTAAATGTTTCAGAATGTATTTCTAGGGGATGAGGACGCTTAAAATAATATGCCTATACTATTGATAATAAATCCCTTAACATCATCAACATCCAGCCAGTGTTCACATTTCCCGTTATCTCATGAATGAAAAAGTTTTTGATTTTTTGATTTGGGATCTAATGAAGGTCCACACAGGACAGTTACTGGAGTTAAAGTGTTTTAAATCTCTTTAAGCTGTAGCTGTTGGTCTGAGGGCGGAGTCCAGGGGCTTGGGAGCTAATTACAAATGCAAATTCTGCAGCCTGAGGTCTCCCAGATCAGAAACTCTAGGGGTGGGGCCAGGGTTCTGATGCACATCGAAGCTTGAGGACCTCTGGTCTGTAGGTTCCCCTCCTTGCCTGTGTGTTTTCCCTGGGTTATTTCTTGGAGAAATGTGACTGTTGCAGAGTTTACTGTCTGTTGGCTTTGCCAGTCAGTCACTAGGCACCTATTAACAAGTCCCCTTCTGCCTGTACCCAAGAAATTGAGACGTCTCCCTGGCCCTTGGAAGCGGGGGTCGTGGAGGGGGCAGTGGAGTTGGCCCGCTGCAGATGCCAGGGCAGTCACTCTTCCTGATAGGAGGACAGTGTGTGCAGAGGCCTGGAGGGTGCTCAGACACAGATGGATGTCCTAGGGTCTGCGGGCAGGTTTGGGCTGGGCAAAGATGAGGCAGAGAGAGTAGGCCACAGATGGATGGTGGTGGGGTGGGCTTTGTAGGGATGGGTGGCTGCAGTGGGCTGGATTTTACTCAGTGCGGGGTGGCCGTCAGGGCCCCAGAAAAAATTGAGAATGTGAGCAGACCTCAGCTTTGACCAGTTGGCTGTGACTGTAGGGTGACTGTCACCAGGGCAGGGCAGGCCCAGGGCAGGGAGACCCAGCAGGAGCCCTGGTGTTAGTTGGGAGGGT
Source organism: Aplodontia rufa (assembly GCA_004027875.1). Classification (NCBI taxonomy): domain Eukaryota; kingdom Metazoa; phylum Chordata; class Mammalia; order Rodentia; family Aplodontiidae; genus Aplodontia; species Aplodontia rufa. The sequence goes on along the minus strand of PVKS010000843.1, from coordinate 139,927 downwards.
CTGGAGCATGGCTGTGGTGGTGATTGCAGAGGACAGAGAACGTAAGAGATGCTAGGATGTAGGAATGACAGGCTTGGGGATGGAATGAGGAGGCATTGTAGGCAATCTCCCGTCTGGGAGCAGTGATGGTCCCTTGGCAAAAGGGCTGTCTGAGGATCTCACATTGTAACTCAATGGGCATTGCTAGTTTTCTGCCTCAGGTGTGGACACTCTGGCTGGGAAACACCTCGCTGGCCCTATTGGATAGGTACTAAGCCTGCTTTTGGTCACACATAGGAGCAGCCGTCTACTCACCCGCCCATCCATCTGTACCACCCACCCTTCCTTCCTTCCATTTGACATCCACATGCCTGTGACACGTGAGGAGCTGGGGAATCAGAGATGAAGTAAGACAACCCTGCCCCACCGAGCAGAGCATGTGAACAGAGGCCAGGTGGACAGAAATACCTTGGGACCATGTGTAGGGTGATCTGGTGGGGTGCCTCCAAATGCTGGGCGCTGCTGGGCAGGGGCCGCAGGGCTGCCAAACATAACACTGTTGGTGTAGCAGTGTTTCCTCACCTCCCACAGTGGCCTGGATGCACAGAGGTCCAAGTCAGAGGCCCACCCACCATTGTGTGAATCTGCAGTTAGGAGAAAGTGAACCGCCCCGAGGACAGTGTCGGGTTGGAGCAACTCGGGGATTTCACTGTCACTTGGGAAACCGAGCTGCCCCCCTGTTCTCCCACTGGGGCATCTCATCTTCTGGACTGGCCAGGAGGCAGGAAGAGTAGCTGGAAGATGCTTCCCGGTGCAGACCCCCACTCAGCCCCAGCTTGCTGGTGTGGTTTCTGCCATGGTAAATGCTCATTTTTGTAATTATTATTTAGCATTTTTTGTAATTATTATTTAGCATTTGGAGAGGGGTTATTTTACACTCAGTGTTCTTCATAGTGAGAGGGTCTGCTGTTCATGCCAATAAAATTTCCATTTACTCTGGACATCAACCATGGTGATTTAAAAAAAAAACCCATAAATTATTTACTGAAATGGAAGCTCAGCTTACGGTAATAGTGCATTAGTTCAGCTAGCCACGACGCCTGTGAGAGGGTCATAAAAGATTTTTTATTTTCCTTCTTAAAAGATATTTGCAAGTAACCTACACATGACCTTGAACTGATCAATTTTCAAAGATGACGCTGTGAGGAGAGTGCAAAAGGAGAAACAAAGAGATGGCTTTTTCTCAGACTGATTTTAGGCAATGGTCAGCAAATCCCTGCCCTCTGGGAGCTGCAGGAGAAGAGAAATGCGGGGGAAACATGTATATGCATGTGTGTAATTTTTTAAAGACTAGACCAAAAAATCCCATAGAAATGGGTGTTCTTTGATAGATACATCTGAAAGCTGGCAGGAAGGACTCTTGGGAGAGTGGAGCCTGTCACTATTGCTGAGACCACCTGTCATGTTTCACGTGAGTCTGGAGCTCCATAGAATAAAGTCAGCCAGTGCCTCTGTCTTCATCTTTAAAAATGTTGTATTTAGGAGCGGGATCGATTTGTGTATCTCAAAGCCCGCGATTCTGCTCCCGGCCATTTGCTGACTAATGTCTCCAGCAGAGGAGAGCGATGCGTTCGTGAATTACGGCCGTCTTGGTGGTTCTTTCAGCAAGGATATTTTTTTATTTTACGAACGTCTGCTTTGATTAAAGCCATTAGAGCTGGGAGCAAATAAAAATGTGTTTGAATTGTACATGTCTTGCATTTTATAGCAGGAACCCCGATGAAGCCTACATTTTAATTCTTTCTCCATTAAGGCAAGCATGGAGGATTAAATTAACAAGTTAAAATAGGTCCCCCTCAACTGCCTGCTTTGGGGTTCTAAGAAGGCCTGTGGTAGGAGATTGGTTGGTCGAGTAATTCTTTTATTTATTTGTCCTCTGCTTTGTTTCAAGATATTTTCATTTATTAATATACCCTTCTTTGCTGCAAACATTATTTTTAAAATGACATGGTTGAAGAATGTGTTAGGAACAGAAGGACTTGATATTTAAGAGCAAACCTGAGAACACTTTTATCAACTTGTTTTTCTATTCATTAAACTTAAAAAAAGATCATCTGCACACTGACTATGTGAATGAAGTGGTATTTAATTATCTAATAGCAAAGGAGACATGACAATTAATTTCTAGTTATTAGAACATTCCAGGGCCTCTTCTCTTCCACTTAACCATTTTGTGGCTGAAGATTTGCATTGATGAAATGGTCAGTGTCTTTCTGATTCTGTGGCGTGACACCGTAGAATCCCTCTGTGTTGTGGATGTCAGGGTAACTTGGTGATTGACAAGCAAGGTGACCTGGGTGGTCTTTACGTAATCTATTCGGAGCGATGGAGTAGGAATTTTTCAATGTCCCAGGTCCTTGGGCTTTGTCCTTGACCACCTTTCCTGATAAAGTATTTTCCTTTCCTCTCTCTTTTAGCTGTCTTCCTTCCCTGTCTCTACAGCTGGGTCTGAATTTTCTCTTCTTCCACTTCCTTTCTTTCTTCCAAACCTGCAATGTAAAACCTCTATTCAGATTGAGCTTTTGGCTTCTCATGTATTCCCAGTTGACCTGTGTGTACTGGTAACTCATGTAGGTGGAAGCAACCCTGGTCAGGTGTTATTCTTCTAGGTTTATAGAGGCAGCATGCTCAGGGCCACGTTAAGGGCATGTAGTCTCACTGTGGGTAATGGCAGTGCATGACAGGGGAAGCACACAGTGTGTCCCTTGTGCACAGGGACTTTCCACGTCGGCTCTCCTGTCCTCTATTAGCTCAAATAACCATAGATTAATAGATAACACTCCATTGACCTTTTCATGTTTAGTCCAAAGGCATGAAAGGCCCCAAACCTTGTTGGGGTCCTTAGCACACCAGAATTAATTAAACTTTCCACTGTTCCTCTTCAGGGGATAAGGTTGGCTTTTCCATAGTTTTCTCCCCATGAAAATTTGAGAAACTTTGACATCCTAAATAGTGAATAATGAGATATCAGCCTGAAAATAAATGTGTCGCTACAGCCTTTGTGTATGAACTGGGTTGGTGGGCATTAACTGGTTATTTATCTTTAATGTGGAATAGGTACTTGTGCAGATGGGGTGTGCAGGGTATGCAAGTATCTGAAAACGTTTCTCCTCCATTCCTTCCATGCAGATTAGTTTTAAATCATTGCATAATGCAGCTGAATTTTAATTTCTGATGGAAGAAGTCCATAATGTTCAACTGCCTCTAGGCCTGGAGAGTAATCAGCAAGTCAAATGATTTGTTTAGTACTTCCCCAGATGCAGTGGGGGAGGGAGGGATGGGGAGAACAACAGCAACAAAAAAATCCTTGATTCTTGCCCTCCAAGTACCCTGGAGTCTCTAGGGACCCAAGGCATGCATTCAATATGTGGCTAGACCCAAGCTATTTTGCAAGTCAGTGGGATGACCCAGGAAATGCTTGGAGGAGGGCTGAGTGATGGGATAATTAGAACCGGGCCGCAGCAGGGTGGGTGGATTGTCAGTGGATAATAGCTTGTTTGCTAATTGCCAACACCAGATTTTCTGGGCAATTAGACATTTGGTTTCTTTCAAGACCTTCTGTGCAAATGTGGACTCATGGCCGCAGACCTTCCAGGTAGCAGGTGGAGAGAGGGTAGCTCCTGGGGCTAAGTGGCATGTCTCCAGAGGCTGCCTTAGGAGTCATGGGCAGGAAGGGACTGTCATGAACAGGTGGAAGAATTACCTGACTGGGACCCTAAGTGGAGAGGCAGAGTCCCCCTGCTTTTATGGAAGGTGGTACCCTTGTGCTGGGAGATCAGCAAAGATGGTAGAGTTTAGCAAGCTGGTGGAGGAACAGAGCTTACTTCTCCATTCTCTTTTGAATAGCCCTGGGCCTTAGGAGCTAGTAGAAACAGGACATAGCCTCCTGTCCTGGATGAGAAAATTGATGTTTTAAAAAGACATTTTTTATTATAATAAAGGATGTATAATTAAACTTGCCACTTTAACTATTTTTAAGTGCACAATTCAGTGGTATGAATTATTTTCACAATGTTGTACAACTTTCACCACTGTTTATTTCTTAAACTTCATCTCCCCAGTCAGGACCGTTGTGTGCATTAAGCAATAACTCCTCCCTTCTGTTCCCGGTAACCTCTAATCTACTTTCTGGCTCCATGGATTTGCCTGTTCTGGGTATTCAATATAAGTGAAATTATATAGTATTTGTTCTTTTGTGTCCAGCCCATTTCACTTAGCATGTTTTCTGATTCTTCCATGTTGTAGCATGTATAAGAATGCCATTCCCTTTTATAGCTGAATACTATTCCTTTGTATGCAAACACTACATTTAATTTATCCATCCATCTATTCATGGGCATTTGGGTTATATCTACCTTGTGGTTATTGTGAATAGTGCTGTAATAAACATTCACACACAAGTGCCTGAGTCCCTGTTTTCATTTCTTTTGGGGTAATACCTAGGGGTAGCATTGCCGGGTCATAGGGTAATTCTATATTTGACTTTTTGAGGAACCACCGGACTGGTTTCCACAACGATTACACCATTTTCCATTCTCACTAGCAATGCATAGTGTTAATTTCTTCACGTTTGCCAACACTTGTTATTTTCTTTCCCTTTTTAAAAGAAACTGTGGTCATTTTAGTGGGTGTGGAGAGGTATCTCATTGTAGTTTTGATCTGCATTATTGCTCTAATATTTTCTTAAGCTCCCTAATCGTTTGTATGTCTTCTTTGAGAAATGTCCATTCAGCTCCTTTGCCTCTGTAGTCTCATGACTGCGCTCCTGTCTCCAGAGGCTGGAGCTGAGTCTCACCAGGAGGACAGTGATCATGAGTTTGCGGAGAGGAGAGGCAGCTGTGCGGATTTGAGGCTGCACGTTTGCTCTTTAAGTTGTCTCATCCCCTGGCTGTTTGGGACTCACTGTAATGATGCTGTTTGAATTCCCACCAAATTGAAAAAGATTTTGCAGGAGCCTGGGATTAATGCGAAGTGATTTAGCGCAAGAGGCAGATGGAGCTGTTCCTTGTGCTCCCTTAGAAGCAGGCAGGCCTTTCCCAGACCCCTGGAACCCTCCTCCCAGGCATCAGACTATGCATTAAGTGAAGTGGGACATGCTGAGCTCAGTGTGGCTCCTGGGATTTGTGGGTGAAGAGTCCTGCCTTTCTCCCCAGTGAGAACACACACAGGTCCCACAGAGCAGCCAAGCAGAACACTGGGGGCTTTTGGGGACTGAGTAGCATCTCCTGCTTGGTGGGGGTCAGGTGGCACAACGAGAGGCCTGGTAGAAACTGGGAGAAAAGGGACAGGGACATCTCACTGGGTAAAGTTCTAATACCAGACACAAAGGAATGCTGGTTGAGGACATGGGCACCCTCCTTCCTGGCTGGGATTGGCCCTGCTTTTAAGAAGCCCAGTGCCAGGCTGGAGGAGTGGCTGGCTTAGTGGTTATGACGCTTGCCTGACATGTGCAAGGACGTGGGTTCGAACCCCAGCACCACATACACAACGAAGTGTCAGAGCAATGAAAGCCACATGAAAAACTAAACAAAATCGATTCTTTTTCTCTTTCTCACTGTCCCTCTTTCTCCCAGTGCCGGAGGAGCAAAGCCATGTGGGCCTCATTTCTGCTCCCTGGGCTGGCCTGCACCACTTCTAAGGGGAGAACCTTGTCTTTCCTTTCAGAAACAGCCCCCTCCTCTGCATATTCATCTCCAGCAAGGAGTCTTGGGGACACAGGAATAACGCCTCTGTCTCCTTCTCATATCGTGGTAAGAAGCGTGCTTGTGTGCATGCGTGTGCGCGTGTGCGCGCGTGTGCGTGTGTACTGGTTACCTTTTCCTTCTGTGTCTGCTCTCACTGTTTAGGCCGCTGGGCAGCCCCTCACACCCAGCCCGGTCCCAGCCACATGAGTCCTGCCAACCCCTTCCCCACTGGGCCTACTCTCCATGGTGTGACCCAGGCTTCCAGAGCCCAGGGCCTGGTTGAGTGACATAGGAGGCAGGCTGGGAACAGCTCTTTCAAGGCAGGTCCCAGGCCTCTCCTAGAAGGAAGCAGCCACAGTGGGAGGTTATCCAGTGAAAGGCAGTGGTTTCATCCTCTGCAGTTACCTGCCATGGCTAAGAGCCTGTGGCTGGGGGGTGCTTCTGCAACAGCTGGCCCAAGAGAGAAGACCTGAGCGGGATTTGCCTGCAGTGAGGGGGCTGGAGCTGGGCTGTTGCTCCCACCTTTCTCTGGACTTCCGGAAGAGGTGGATGGTGTGGGACGGTTCAGAGGGGTGTTCATGAGCCTGGGGAAAGGGGAGGCTTTGAGCCAGCTCCTCAGATCACAAGGACCGTTAGGTAGAGCTTTGGAGCCAGCACTCTGTAGCAGGTGTCAACCTGTCCTGACTTCCTAGAGCTGTCCCCCTGTTACACAGAGAGTCCAGTATCCTGGAAACTCCATCAGTCCTGGGCAGTAGCAAGCTTGGTCATCTCTGGCCAGGTCCTGTGGTTTCCAAATTGAACCCTCAGGGTTCTCTGGAGGAGTTTTAGGTTGGTGAGAGCCAGGGTGAGGGTCTAGGGGAGGACATCCCAGTGGATAGTGCTCTTTCCTCCTGTTTCAACCAATACACCAGCACCAGAATGGATTTTAGAATTTGGAGTTATGTAGGAGTTAAATAAAATAAAGTCTATATTGTTAAAACAAAATAAAACAAAACAAAAACAAGAAAAGGCTTGGAATCTGGAACACCTGCCCAAATGACCTGACAGACGAGGAGAGGCTCTGAACCCCGAGTGAACGGGCTTTGCAGGGTCATGTGGCTGGTCTGCAGGATCAGGTAGGGTCATGGGCATGCCCGGGCTGTTCATGTGCCTGAAATGCTGGCACAGATGGAGAGGTCACCAGGGGGCATGAAAGGCACAGCTGGCAGAGTGCTCTGGGCAGTGACTGGAGGTCTGCAGAGGGACTCAGAGGGCAGTGGGGATGGGGGAGACTGTGTCTACCCAGGGAGCTCCCATGTTCCAGCCCCATGGCAGTGCTTCCTCAGGCAGGCAGGGTTGCTGAGCTGCAAGCAGTGCCCTGCTCAGGTGACCTGGCCCCCAATCCAATGCACTTGCGTTCCCCAGAGCCACCGTGTGGGGCTGAGGCTGGCCTGCCCTCGCCAGGGCTGCAGGTGGCAGTTGAGCAGGAAGGTGGAAGGCCACCTGCCTGCAGGGAGTGCAAGCTGGGCAGGTGGACCAGCCCTCCCCGAAGCCAGGACGGCCTGCTCACCACGCCTCACTGTGTGTCTGCAGAATGACACAGACTCCAGCATCTCGGAACAGCAGACGTTTCTCGTGGTGGTGGCCATCGACTTTGGGACCACATCCAGTGGCTACGCCTACAGCTTCACCAAGGAGCCAGAATGCATTCACGTGATGAGGTGAGTGCTGTGGGCAGGTGGCCTTGAGGGGCACCAGTCACAATGTGGGGACTGGGGCGGGGCCAGTCAGAGGGCAGATGGGCGGCACTCTGGAGGAGGACCCCAGATTCTGGCCCAGCATGGCCCAGACCTTCTGTGCCGCTTTGGGCAGGCTATTTCTGACCTCCAGGATCTCCTGGTTTAATTCCGATTTAGTTGGTCTGGGAGGGGCCCTGCACTATGCTTGAAGCCTGGACTGGTGTTTCCAGAATGTACCTGGTGACAGGAGCAGACCTTCATGGCCTCTGGTGGAGAAGGTCTACCTCCTGGTGAATTGAGGCTGAGCCAGCTAAACCTCAGTTTCCTCATCTGTGAAATGGCAATGCCCATGGATTTGCCTCTTGCAAAGGAGATTTGCAAGTGCTCAGCAGGCAGGGAAATGTAAGCCAGGAAGTGCTGGCTCTTCCAGGTGATGGTAACATGAAGGCCCACGGGACAGGCCCCGGAGAAGGCAGTGACGGGTGAGTCCCAGCCAAGTGGCCCTAACAGCAAAGTGGCTCTGGCCTTCTGGGGCACCCTCTGTACCAGATCACCCCACCCCCAGGCCAGCCAGGATGCACACAGTGGCCCGGCAGCCCTGGATCCCAGTGTCTCTGAGGACTCTGATCTGTCCGGCACCAACGTTGGCTCTTCGAGTCTTGACCCTTGACCTTCCTGCAGCCTCTGTGGCCTCTCGAAACTCTGGAAGCCTGGAATTTATCACCCTGATTTTCCATCTGAGAGGGGTTTGAGATACATTGTCATTGATTTTGTATTTCTTTTAATCGATCATTTATGGAATTTATTCATCACTATAAAGTACAGTATGAAGCGCAGGGGTGGGAGTGTTATAGTGAGTCCCACAAGCTGGCTAGATTTAGGCCCTACTTTCTCTTGACAACCAGATGTGTCTGAGCCTGAGGCCCTTGTCCTTGTAAGAGACCCCAGAGGCCCTTGGTGTCTGGGTGTCATCTCATTAGGACATCATGGAAAAGCAGCTCTACTAGTGAACCTGGATGACCACATGGCGCTCAGCAGCCCCTAGGATCCCATCTCTGCACTGTGAGCCAGACCCGTGCAGGCAGGGTCTGTGCTGCGCTCCCAGGTGGAAAAGAATGCAAATCAGTGTTTACCCGCTTCCAGATAGTTCATTATTTCCACAGGAGAGTCAGGCAGAGAAAATAGAAATCGAAGAGTGGAAACAGCTCTGTTCTTGCCTGAAGGGACACTGAAGCCATCAGTGTGGCTTGGGCCTGGGTTTTAGTTGTTGTAGAGACTTTGGAAGGGGTTGGTTCTGCTTGAATTCTATTTCAGTCAGAACATATTAGCATAACCATGATGCAGACTGATAAGGGTATGAGTGAGGAATTTAATATTTTTGCATTTAAATAGGAATGAAGGAATAAAAATTTGCAGGGAAAAGCCCCCGGGTCTTTATCTTCTGAAAATGACAGCAGTGACAAGTCCATTTGTGAAAAGCAGTGCATAGAGCTGCGGCTTGGCATAGGATCATCCCTGTGTCTCCACGCGGTCACCTCAGGGACCTTGGCTCCCGAGTGGAGGCCTGCATCCTGATGGAACTCAACTGGGAGGTTGGCCAGGGATGATTCCAGAGCCATCCGAGCAGCAAATCTCGCTGGAGGTCGGAGCTCCATCTGGGCTGCCATGACCCCACTGATGCTAATAAAGTGGCACAGGAAGCAGGTTTAAGCTCAGCCAGGGGTGCAGCCACCTCCCCAGTGGGCCAAGGGAAGCTGCTCATTTCCCCTCCACGCTGAGTCTACACCTGAGGCTGCTCTCAGGCTCATGTAGAAGGGTTATTGGCAGCCCTGGTGTCTCTGCAGTGGCCTCAAAGAAGAAAGAAATCCTGAGTCACCTTCCCTCCCCAATCCACTTCCTTATCTCTGTCTCTCCTTTCTTTCCGGGCAAGAGAAGGAAGGAAGCTTCTCTGGGGTTCAGCCTGTCCCTGCCCTGCTCCAGTGACTGTGTCTGTCTTCTGCCTTTCTTGTGGATCCTGCTTAGTGGCCCTTTATCTCCTCAATGGTCCCATCCCATCTTATCACTGTGGCTGTCACTGAGCTGTGGAGGTACCCGGTTCATTTCCTGTTGGGATCTCTTCCATGTATTCTGCGCTTTGATTTTCTTTTTTTGTACTGGGGATTTAACCCAGAGGTGTTTAACCATCAACCCACATCCCCAGCCCTTTCTTTATTTTTTTGTTTTGAGACAGGGTCTCACTAAGTTGCTTAGGGCATTGCTAAATTGCTGAGAGTAGCTTTGAACTTGTGATCCTCCTGCCTCAGCCAGTTGAGCTACTGGGCTTATAGTTTTGACACCCTCCCTCCAAGAGTGCAATACCACACACTCAGCTGGAGCTCCCCACCTTCGCCCCAGCTTCCCCTTGGCCAGGGCTCCCAGTTCTGTCTGTACTCTGTCCTCGAGGCTCCCAAGGCTGTAGGGGGCCTGGGCTCCTGCTCACCACCATGGCCAGGTGGCTCCTTTCTCCTCTGGACTGGCTCGGCACCGCTCTGCCCTGACTGCTCTCTTCCTATGGCTCTTCTGTCTCTGCTTCCAGCTGAGGCCTGGCTTCTCATCTGCCTCCTGGCTTCCTGTCCCTCTCACAGGAGCAGCGGCTGTAATTCTGGTGACCCTGACCTGAGACCTTCAGTGGCTCCCCATTACACGTGGATGTTCTCTAAGTCCTCAGGGCTCTCCCCAGCCTGGTTCAACCATGTCCCAGTCTCACTTCTCACTTCCATTCATGCATTCGCTCTTCTTATTGCTGTACTTTGTCCAGCTAACATGGTCACTAAAAGTGGCCACAAGTTCCCTGTATCTGTTCACCTCCAGCATCCAGGAGTGTCCTTCCCTTATGATCCATTCTTCCTTCACTTCTTGCAGCCTAGCTGAGTTTGCATACGCTCCTGGCCCCACTGGCTGGCACCTCTGCCTTCTCTGACCCTTCAGGCCATTTCTCTGGTCCCCTTGTTTCCCTCTGAGAAGGCAGGCATTTCTGCTTGTGCTCAAAGAGGATTCAAGCCAACTCTATCTACTCTTGAGTGCTTCAAATTAAACTCCCCCTCAAAAGCCAAAACAAATTACCAACCTACCAAACTGAGATTTTTGAAGGCAGAGCGTAAATGTTTTATCCCCGTGTCACCAGCACATGGCAAGGAGTGGCTGCTCAGTACGCACGGAGAGAAAGACTAAAGGCAGTCCTCATTCCCGGGCAAGGACTCGGCACTTGCCCCTCCCCTTCTAGCTGAAGTTGTGTCTCTGACTGCTGCTCAGCCGGCTGGGCCAGGGAGCACCTAAGCATTCCATTCACATTCCACATCTACCACCGCCATGCACACAGCGGGTGCTTCCTCAGGGCTGTCTGAACTGGGATTTTCAAAGGCTTCATACCCTCTGCTTTCCCTTGGTGGCAGGCGATGGGAGGGAGGCGATCCCGGTGTGTCCAACCAGAAGACCCCCACCACCATCCTGTTGACCCCTGAGAGGAAGTTCCACAGCTTCGGCTACGCTGCCAGGGACTTCTACCATGACCTGGATCCCACCGAGGCCAAGCAGTGGCTGTACCTGGAGAAGTTCAAGATGAAGCTGCACACCACAGGGGTGAGAGAGCCACTGTCTGGGCCCAAGTTCTCCACAGGAGCCAGCTTTGGCGGCCAGGGGTGTTTCCCACCCCCAGGGCCCTCAGGTTTCTCCCAAACAGAAATCAAGGTCCATTTACCTGGAACACATGACCCCCCCCCTTTTTTTTAAATGGGATACAGAGTGTTCTCTGATGTACCTAAGGGCAGGGAGATATTCAGAATATATAACAACTCATTTGTGTTGGACACTGACCAGTCAGAGGGGACCTGGCTTCAGCATAGATATGGGATGCTGGGGTGCTGGGACCCCCTTCTGGGCCAGGAGTTCGCCCTTCAGTTGTTGGATTGTTGGGAGATCAGGGGATCCTCTATCCACAGGGGCACCTCAGGAGCTAGGCACATTTGTGGGACTCAGGGCAGTGGCTATTAACTGATCAGTTTGGAAGAAACAACTGGTAACAGCTGGAAGTTGAACCCTTTGTGTGGGGAAGGAGGAGCGCGGGACACCAATGTCCAAGAATAGGAGACTCAAATGCTGGAGCTGTGGCCTCACTTCTGTTCCCAGAAAGCCATTTTGGAAAACGACGTGGCAGTAAAATAGGCACCCTGACCCCGAAGCGCCATAGAAAGCTGGGATCGTTTTTAATTTGAGCCCTTTCATTCTGGAAACTTTCTGCAACTCTCAGGACTTGTAGATGCAGATGGTGATGAGGTTTGTGACCATAGACCCTGGGGCGAGGTAGCCTGGGTTTAACTGCTACCTCTGGTACCCTCAAGACATTTACTACAAGTTCCTTCACCTCCCTGTGCCCCACTCCACTTTATCTGTGAAATGGAGACAATGCCAATACCTTCCTTGCTTGTGGGGACACTGTAAGGGTTAAGGGAATGAAGGTACCTAGCACCCTCGGAAAGATACCTAGCACAGGGTCAGGGCTACCTGGGCGCTCGTGCCCAGCAGCACCACTTCCCTTTGTCTGTTGGCAAACGCAGGTAGATGGCAAAACAGGTGCCCATGGAGACTCAGCCGCCAGCGCCCCACCTTCAAGGCTCTGTGTGCACCATGCACGGAGGGTCTTTCTCTTCTAATGCAGAGGGACTGGGCTGGAAATGACTCCTGCCCCTCTCCTGATGGACTGTGCAGCTGGAGGCAGCACGTGGTGGGCTTCAAGTTCATTCTGTTTTCAGTTCAGAACTGCGGTCGCCTGTGCTCCACTGCCTTCCTGAGCCTGGGAGCCTGAAGGCTGGGGCCTCCTTGCTAAGCACTAGGAGAGGGAGGCAGCAGCAGGACGCGTGCGCATGTGCAGACAGGCAGGTTTACTGACCTGGGGCTGCTTCTCTCTCCAAAGGCAAAGCACAGTCATCCAGCAAGCATCAATCCATTGGTCCCCTGGACATTTCTCCTGGCATTAATGAGCTTATTGATTCAGGGCTTCTTCCTGAGCTTTGCTTCCACTCTCTGCCCATCCTTTGCCCCACGGGGATTTTCTGATCATTTTTTAATGACCTCTGGCCACCAAGCATCTGGGTCCCACAGAGCATTCTCTGTCCAAGGACTGTGTGCAGCAGCTGCTTTGGCTTCTGTCAGAGAACAGGAGGCAGCGATGCTGTGCTCCCAGAGGATTAGAGGGCAGGCCTTAAAATAGGAGCTTTTCTATTCTGGGAGCTTGGTGGTAGCTCACCCAGGAATGAGAGCTTCATGTCTATTTGGAGTCATGCATGGCGGTGAGTTGGCATGAATTAGGCCTCCACGAGGGCCTCCTGGGGGTGACCATATGTGTCCACATGGAAATAGTATGTAAATTACATTGGGCGTAGTATCTGCTGCCTCATTTCTCTTCCCAAGCTCTGCAATTGCCCTGAACCCCCAAGATGGTCCAATGAGAAAGAAGGAGGAAGGGAAGGAGCAGCTGGAAAGGTGGAGCCTGGAAGGAACAGCCCAAGCCTCTTACACAGTAAAGGGACGGTGCTGCCAGGCCCCACTCTGGGGGACACACAAGCCTAGTCTGCCTTGTCCAACATGGGAAAACACAATATGGCTCACCAGGATTCCCCAGATGACTGAGCATCGTTCCCAAGGTCAAAGGGGTATCAGTCCTTTGTCTTATTATTATTTCATTCTCCCCCTCCCACCCACCAGGACCTCACCATGGATACAGACCTGACAGCAGCAAACGGCAAGAAAGTCAAAGCCCTTGAAATCTTTGCTTACGCCCTGCAGTACTTTAAGGAGCAGGCGCTGAAGGTAGGAGGATAGTCTGTGCCCGTCAGCACACGCAGGTTCCATCTCGGGTTGATGCCAGTAGGAGGAGGCGCAGCCTGGAGGGAGAGTGCAGGCTTTGGATTCACAACAGCAGGGGGTACCCTCCAGACACTGCTGGTTGGAGTGGAAGATGGTAGGGATGCTTTGGAAAACAGTTTGTAAGTTCCTCAACAGGTTAAACACAGAGATACCATATGACAGCAGTTCCACTCCAGGACATATCCCTAGAGCAATGAAAACATGTTCACACCAACACTTGTGTACATGAATGTCCATCACAGCAGTATTGGTAAGGACTAAAAAGTGGAAACAACCCGAATGTCCATCAGTTGATGAATGGATAACCGACATGTGGTATATCCATACAATGGAATATTATTCAGCTATAAAAAGTAATGAAATACTGATATATACCACAGTATGTATGAATGTTGACAACATCATATGAAATGGAAGAAGTCAGGTACAAAACCCCCACATATTGTACAGTTCCATTTGCATGAAATATCCAGAAAAGGAAATCCACAGTGGCAGAAAAACTGATTAGGGATGAGGGAGTGGGAATGGGGAGTGAGATCCCAGGAGTATATGGGTGGGGAAATTAGAGAGGGGTTGATTGCATGACCTATGCTTACACTGAAACCCAGTGAATTATCCAGGATAAAAAGGAGGATTTCATCATGCATGTGAATCATATCACAGTAACAATAAATAAATAAATAATAAAAGCCAGGCAGGAGACACACTTGGAACTGTGCAGTGTTGGACCAGGTAGTTAATCTTCCCCACATTCACTTTCCTGCCCTGAGGAGCAGGGCGAGTCACCGGACCTTGAGGGTCATTTGATATGAAGTGGAATATTGGTCATGAAGTGTCTCCCTTGGGACCCAGTATGCAGTATGCAGTTGGTCGGTGGTGGCTGCTGTCTCTCCTGCTCCTTCTCCATGCACACCAGACCCTTTGGAAGAAGTTGACAGTGTGTGACCCCAGAAGTCCTCTGGTTTTAAATGCATCCCCGCAAAGTTCGAGTGTCGAAAGCTTAATCCCCAAATTCATATGTTGGTGGTGTGTTTGGGTGGGGCCTTTGGGAAGTGGCTGGTGTTAGAAGTCATGCGGATGGCGCCTGCACGATGGTGGCTTTATGAGAGACTGGTGCTGGCATGCTCATGGTCTTGCTGTGTGATGCCCTCCACCACGTTATGACGCAGCAGGAAGACCCCTGCCAGACCAGGGGCAGATGCTGTACTGTGCCCTTGGACTTCCCAGCCTCCAGAACTGTGAGGTAGTTAAACCTCTAATTTTATCCATTTCCCAGTCTGTGGTATCAGTTATAGCAACAGAAAAGGGACTAAGACAGTCACTCTTGCAAAAGGTGACCATGACCTGTGACCGTGATGGATGGCTCAGGGCCTCCTCCCACAAGTGTAGTGACAAGAGGAGGTGTGTGTCAGATGGGTAAAGAGCCCTGAAGTGTGAGCTTTATCCCAGGGGAACTGAGGATGTCACAGGCATTTGGCACGACCTGGTCACTTAGAGGAGGCCTAGAGTTCAGGTGAGGGAGACGAGGAAGACGTGAGGACACGATGCTTCTCTCCTCCACTCAAGCACATTTTGTTTTGAGTGCCTTTAACGTGCCAGCTCCTGTACAAGCTGTGGTCGTGTTGAAACCAGCACAGCACACGGGAGTGGGTGGTTAGGGTCGGGTCCTGAGGGGTGACCATGGGTGTTGGTGGAAGCAGAGATGCTGTCCGGTGAGGAGCATCAGGGAGGTGGACTGGGAGGGCATTTCATGGGCAGCAACTGGAAGGGTGGCATTGCAGGCTGGTGGGCTGTCCCCAGGGCAGTGTAGGGGAAGGGAGCACAGTAGGCAACCGTGGAAGCCACAGTTTGCAGTGGGCAGGGCAGTGGGATAGGCCAGCGCTCTGAGCCCAGGATGCAACCATGCAGAGCTGTAATGCTAAGGGACTTGGGTAACAGGGAGCCCTCAGAGGATTTGTAGGGGGGAATGACAAGGCCACCAGGGGGCTGCTGTGACAGATACCACAGATTGGGTAAGTTATAAAGAACATTTCTTTCTTTATTTTTTAAAGAGAGAGGGACAGTGAGAAAGAAAGAATCAATTTTATTCAGTTTTTCACATCCCTTTTGTTGCTCCGACACTTCACTATGTCTGTGGTGCTGGGGTTCGAACATGCATCCTCACGCATGCCAGGCAAGTACCGTAATCACTGCTCCAGCTCAGGATCATTTATTTCTCATAGTTCTGGAGACTGAGAAGCTCAAGATCAAGACAGCGCCAGGTGTGGTGTCTGGTAAAGGTCTGGTAAGGTAGAGCCGTGCTCTGGAATGCGGCAGAAGAGCACGGGAGAGCGAGGTCACCCCCGCAAGGCCTTTCATGGCTCCATCATCCCTCCATGCGGGTGGACTCTCCACCCAAACTCCTCCCATTAGGCCCCACCCCCAGTGGCCACAGAGGGGATGAAGTTTCAGCAAATGAATTTTTGGGACACATTCTGACCATACCAGACAGGGAGCAGGAACCCTGTTTCTCCAGAGCCTTCAGGGAGACGGAAAGCACAGGAGGCAGTGAGTTGAATCTTAGGGAGGATTTTCTCTGTGACATTGGTGCATATTTCAAGTTTGCCAGAAGGAAAGTAGTGAGCAGCCCGTCACACGTCTTGAGAGGAGGGAGGAGGTGGAGAGAAGTGGCCCCAGAAGGTCAGGCAGGGTCCCCATTTTTTTTTTCCATGTGTGTGTGTGAACTTGTCAGCTCAGCTAGGGAGTTTCTGGGAACCTGCTAGCACCTTTCTTTCCCAAAGCAGCCCCTTCTCCCAGCTGGGAGGAGCCTGCTGTGAAGCCATTCCATGGCCAGAGCTGTTTGAGGAGATGTCCAGTGCTGGCCCTCCACCAGGGCTGGCCGCTACTGGGGACCAGTGGATTCAGAGCGAGGGGCTTGGTGTGCCTGAGCAGAATGAGCTCTGGTGGGGTATGTGTGCAAGTGGAAGACCTGAGAACTCACACCCGTGAGGCCATCCAGTCACTCATGAAGGGGAGTGGGTGAAGCCTGACACAAGGCCCTCCATGTTGGTGCCCTTGCAGGGGGCTGGGGAAGGTGGCTGTGCTGGGAATAGAACCCAGGGCCTTGTGCATGCTCGGCAAGTGCTCTAACACTGAGCCACACCCTTGCCTGCCTTTGTCTTCCAAGCTGCTCTCCACCCACTGAGGAGCAAAGGGGTCCTCAGCCTCCCAGACAGCCCACAGAAGCCCATCACTCATGTTTAGAGCCCTTTTCCTGTATAAAGAGTTTAAATTAGCCTGCGTGATGATTGATGCCCAACACATCAACCTGCTCCCCTGCTTTTTAAAGCCCCATGGGGACCCGCAGAGAAAAAAAAATGTAATGATAAAAAATGATTGCTTTTTGTTGGCTGAAGGCAAGAGTGTTTTTAAAAAAAAGTTTACTGAATGTTCTTAACACCTTAATCTGTACACTTACAAATGGTTAAGATGGTAAATTTTATGGTACATGTATTTTTAGCCAATTTTAAAAATTAGGACTTTTTTTTTAAAGGAAAAAGAAAAAGAAGGAAAAAAAGTTTGCTGACCAAAGAGGAAGTTAGTTCAGTGAGAGGCTGGGTCAGACCTGAGATAACTATTTGAAACAATGGGGAATATCAGACATGGTCAGGAAAAATAATTTCTTTTCCTACCAGCCTGTTAATCTTGGGTCCCCAGAGCTGCCCTAGCATGTGTTTAGGTTTGATTTCAGATGTATCTGGTAAAGTGGCCATAGGAGCGGAAAGGAAGGAAGGATCTAGCGCTGATCAGAGGCTGTCTTTAGGCCAAACATTCCACATGGGTTTCATTGGATTCTGCCAATGAGTATGTGGGCTTATTTTATTATCCCCGTTTTATAGAGGGGAATACACTATTCCAGTGACATACCTTATCTATGAGACCACATGTGACAATTTAGTTAAGACCCTGGCCTTTAGAGTCAAGGTAGACTTAGATCTGGGTCTAAATTTTGACTCTGCCACTTTCTAGCTGTACTGTGGCCAAAAAAGACCTGAGCATGGCCAGGTCTCAGCTTCTGCATCTGTAGGAAAGAGGTACAGTTATTATGCCTTCCTTTGTGGATTCTTGAAATGGTTAACAGAGATAAGGACCACAAAGTGCTCAAAGGGACTGACACATAGTTAGCCCTCAGGAAATGCGGCTCTCAATCCTCCAACATCCTTGTGAGCCGGTATTATCCCCATTGCATGGACAGGAACTAAGGCCCAGGTTCATCATTTGTCCAAAGTCCAGTGACTAGCAAGTGGCCAAAGGAGGGAGGGATTTCCCTCTGACTCACCTCCCTCATTTTTTTTGGTGTTGGGAATTGAACCCAGGCTGCTCAACCACTGAACCACATCCCCACGTCCCCACCCCCTTTTCAAATTATTATTATTTTAAATTTTGAGGCAGGGTCTCACTTGTTTAGGGCCTCGCTGAGTTGCTGAGGCTGACTTTGAACTTGCGATCCCCCTGTGTCAGCCTCCTGAGCTGCTAAGATTATAGGCATGCACCTCTGCTTCTAGCTTACCTCCCTCATTTCTGAGTGACATTCAGTGAGCTCTCTGCACATTGAACATTAAAAACAAAAAACAAAACAAAACAAAACAAAAGAGCCCTGCCCCTGGTATGTTCCAGAGGCTGTAGAACAGACTCCTGGGAAGTGCATGGTGGGAATTCTAGAGATGGATTCTAGAGGCGTGCCCTGTGACCAGCACTCACACTATCCCCACTGCGTGTATCTTCCTTGACTTTAGGAGCTGGGTGACCAGGCAGGTTCGGAATTTGAGAACTCTGATGTCAGATGGGTCATCACGGTGCCTGCCATCTGGAAACAGCCGGCCAAGCAGTTCATGAGACAAGCTGCTTACCAGGTAAGTAAGGGGAGTACTTCTGATGTGGTTTGTGGCCACACGCGTGAGCCTTTCTTTACAAAACACCTACAGAGCCATTCCTGAACCCCAGAGTGTAGTGGCACAGCCGTGGGAGCCCTGATCTGAGCTTGATCTGCAGGGCCTTAGTCCTAGCAGCGTGGAGAGCATACTTGCCAAAGCTGGGGAGTGCCCGCGCGCTCACACTCTCCCCTTTCCTGGGCTGTTTCCTCTGCTCACCCCTTCCTTTGGGAATCTGGTTCCATGTATAGATCTGCCAAAAATAGATTTGATTTTATAGGGATGAAGGAAGAGGGTGGAAGTTCCAGAAACAATTTCTTTAAGAAGCGAAGAGGGGAAAGCAGTCCCGCTGTTCACAGAAGCCCTGGGCAAAGCCTGTAGCAACACCCTTCAGTGCCAGCTGTTTGTGACCATACTGCCCGCTTCTCAGAGCTGTTCTTGGGAAGGCTATTCAAGATTCAAGGCTTCCACCCGCATTTCCCAGGCCACAGGAAGACCGCGGCAATGAATGTGTGACCCGTAAAGGATCAAATTGTATTTTTAGCCTGACCAAAAAAAAAAAAAAAAAGATGCAGTTTCTGGCCAGTTCATCAGGGATCCACACTGGGGAGACTGAGGAGGAAATCAGCAGAGGACGGCTTTGGAGTAAAGATGCCCCCCAGAAAGAAGCTCCAGTGGGGGACAGCTGTGACCCCCGTTTATGATGCCACAAATCTGCTTTTTGGAGCCCAGGGGCACCTTGTAGGCAGGGCCCGCCTTCTCCATGCTGTGTGACTTTCTGGTCCGGTGTTCTTAGCTTCGGCTTCTACCCCTGGTGATTCTGCTGTGACACTTGTGTTCACTTGACAGTGACCGTCGGATTTAAAAGCGACAAGGATCTTTCTTTGCTCATTCATTTGTTCATTAGACACACCTGCACTGGGGTCTCTGCGTACCTGGGCTGTGGTAGGCACTGCATTCGTCACCTGCCCAGACAGGTCATTGTCCTCAGGTTGCAATGGCGGGAACAGCTCATAGTTTGGGGCTATGGGGGGTGAACGAGGGGCATGGTTGTTTAGTGGACTTCTTGGTGGTCTCTTCAGCTGGTTCTCTGGAGAGTTCCAGGGCAGAACAAAGTGACGCTGGCTCCAGCTCCCCGAGCTGCACCACCTGCCATTGTTATACAGAATAGGAAAGACACTACCCTGTGATTGGCCAATTGGATGGGTCAGGCTGACTAAACCAGGGGAGCGCCCTGACATTTGGCTAAGATTTATCCTGGGGGCTCCTCTCAGGGTGATTTGGATCAGTCCAATGTTCAAAGGCTAGACTGAGTCAAGCAGCCCCCTCCTTCATGTGGCTGGGTGTCCTCCGACCTTTTGAAGGCCTGAGTAGGACAGAGGCCT
The DNA here is from genome assembly GCA_004027875.1 of Aplodontia rufa. Taxonomy (NCBI): domain Eukaryota; kingdom Metazoa; phylum Chordata; class Mammalia; order Rodentia; family Aplodontiidae; genus Aplodontia; species Aplodontia rufa. The sequence goes on along the minus strand of PVKS010000843.1, from coordinate 120,290 downwards.
GGCCCTCCGCCCAGTGAGAGGAAATGCCTCCTGCCTGTGCTTGAGCTGGGACATCAGTTTTTTCCCGCCTTTGGACTGAAACTGAAACATGGCTCTTCCTGGGGCTCAAGCCTGAGGCCTTTGGACAGGATCAGCACCATTGACTCCCCGGGGACCCCAGCTTGCCGCCTGCCGATCTTAGGACTTGGCAGACTCCCTAACTGTGAGCTGAATCCTTGCCATTAATCTCTTTTCTTGTATCCGTAACTCCCACTGCTTCTGTTTCTCTGGAGAACCTGGCTAATACAGTACCTGAACAAGAGCTTGGCCCAGTGACAGCTGAGTGTGTTCACAGGGCGTCCATCTCTGAGAAAGAGATTTGATCAGGTGAACATTTGTTTCCTTCTACAAGCTAGTGACTGCCCACTCACCCCTCCACTCATTGGCTTGACTTCAGGCCAGAAGAATGAGGTAGGAGGGGTGCACCCTTAGGACAGCCCGGAGACTGGGCTCATCCACTCCACCTGTGTGGGAAAGGCTCACCGAGGCTTCCCTGGCGCAAGTCACGGGGGGCTGAGCTTCACATTCCCACCTGCCAGGGGAGGGGAAAAGGGCGTGGAGTGGACCTGGGATGGCGCTGTGCTCACTATCATCTGGTCTGGGGCCTCTGCTGGAATCACTGCTCAAGAGGGCTGCAGAGCCAGGCACGCGGGCACATTTCATCTGTGCGACTCCCCAGACTTGCCTGTCTCAGTGCTTGGTGAAGAAGTGGATTGAAGCTCCATCTGCTATAATTCACAGGCTCAGGACCCTTATAGATCCTTTAAGAGCACCGGTGACAAGATGGTAGCAGAAAGAACAGCTGAGCCCCCTTCCGAGGCCTTTGCAAAAGACCCGGAACCTGGAGAGAGTGCCGCTGAACCGATCGTGGGTAGTAACTACTCCAGATTTTCTTAAAGGCATTTTGCCTAAAATGTTTAACTCTAGTGGGTTCCAGAAACCTGTTAAATAAATGGTGGTCGCATATGTACAATGATCTCATGGAACATGAGACACAGCTTGCATTTGCCTCCTTGTCTGAGTAAGCTGCGGCGAGAAAGGGTCCTATCAGGAGGCACAGAAGTGCCTCACGCCCCAAGGTGGCCCAGCTGCAGCCCTCTTCAGCCTGAGGACAGGCCAGCAGAGCACTTAGCAGGTCAGCCCATTTTTTTCAGCTGTGGACACAGTCCCTTGGCAGATCTTTCTGGCAGTCTGCAGGGCTGAGGAGGAGAGCTGGGGAGCTGAGCAGTTGGGGAACACCCACTTCCCCAGGCTCCCTGGAGGGCGGTTTTCTCGCCTGCTCCTGTTGTGCAGAGCTCGTGATCACAGAGGAAGGCTCTGAAAAGCTACTACCAGGCTGGTCCTGCTGTCCCAGATTCCTGGAGGAGTCTGTGGGGGTAGCATGCCTCTAGGTTCAGGCACTTTGCACAATCCCCAGGTCGCGTTGGTGGAATGTGTGTTCAGTTCAGCAGAGACAAGGAAGGGTCAGGAAAGTGCAGAAGAGGCTGGCTGGAGGGGTGCTGGGTGGGTTGCTTTGGCAGTTGCCTCCTGAGCTCCTACTGTTGCCCTTAGAAAATGCACCATCTATGTAGTTGGAGGCAGAATGTGCAGAACGTTTGTCAGGGGCCCTGGTGGAGGGACACCGCACAGTGGCATAGGAGCAGTGTGGTGCCAGTTCCCAAGGCATCATTAGTGAAGGCAGAGAGAAGGTTCTGCTCCAGTTGACCCTGGCCTGATCCCAGGCAAACAGAGCCACAGGTCCCTAGGAGGGCTGCTGTTGCGAGCGGCTGCAAGACACAAAAGTTTACATTACCAGAGATGAATCTGAGTCCCACTCTTTCGCATTTCTTTCTGCTTGCGGAATCCTCAGGGGACTCTGGAACTCCTCCTGGGGAGATGGAATTTGTACAGAGCTAGCTGCCTCTTCCTGCCCGCTCCTGCTGTCCTCCGTGGCCCTGCAGGAATTTGCTGGTGGGAACTGGGTCCCTCCATCTCACTGGGGAGTAGGACGGGGGCTGAGTCGAGCAAGAGCAGGTGCTAGGTTTGCCCTGGCTCTCCCAGACCCCCCTTTCTGACCTCGCTGCTTTTCTCCCCTCGGGAGTGGGGTCCTCTTCACCCCTTGTCTGTATCTTCTCCAGAGTGCAGTGAGGATCCCCTCCCCCAAAGAAATGTGTCACAACTATTGCCATGGAACCAAGGCCAGCCCAGAGGGGAGGGACAGATGAAAGGCTCCCTGCTGTGGGTACAGCTCAGCTGTGCTGTTTGCAGAAGACCTGGGTCAGCCTGGGTATTTCTTTTCGATGTTAGGGTATGGGAACGTCCCAGCCACGCTGCTGGATTGTCGCTCACACACCCACACACTCAGACACCCTCGGGTTGTATCATTTCACTCGAAGCTCTTCACGCCTCTGGACTTGTTGATTTTCTGTCGAAAGCCTTCCCATCGGAGTCAGTTCCTGCTCAGAGCCCAGGAGCGGGGCAGGCAGAGAAAGGAGGAGCTTCTGTGCAGCTCTTTCTCCTTTGCTGTCCCCTCAGCCACAGCCCAGGCCCTGTCTCTCTGTTGGCACATGAGGTCCTGCGGTGGCACATCCTGCCTTGTAGGTTGACATTCCACTGTGGGACAGGATAACAGCCACTGGCTTTTGAGTCAGTAGGGTCTTTGTCTCCTTAACACTGGGTCTCTGGGCTCCGCCCTGGGGCTCTGTCCTGGGGCTCTGTCCCTGCTGCCTCTCACTGCCTCCTCCCTAGTTTATTTCCTAGTCTGAACTTAGCAAGAGAATCTGATCCTCACAGGCCCAGCTGTTTCTTGGCAGCAAGTCTTCCCTTACTCAGTGCCCCACATGGGGAAGCTGGCCGGTTAGTGTCTACTCTTCCAGGAGGTCCTTGCTGTAACAGTGGAAGAACAGAAAACTCAAGGCATAGCTGTCCTTCAGAAAGGCTTTCTCATGGTCTTACTTTGGATTTCTTCTTCCAGGACCCTGGGGACTCAGGCTCAGAGGTTTCACCATTCTTGGTGGCACTTCATGCATATGACCCATATCCTGTTCCCTTGGGCACTTTAACCTTCAACCATGGTTGTGCTAAGGACATCTAAGGTGACCCTGGGAGAAAGTGAAGCTGGGGGATGGAGATTTTTAATTGCTTCAACACTCAATGGAAAAGCTTTTCATGCCCGAGTCAGTGGCCTTTTGACCAGTGTCCTGTAAGCCTCTTCCACCCCTGGACCAGGCTGATGGGCCTTGTTGCTGCCCACGTTGGTACTGAGCATGGGGGATGAACCCCCTCTGGATGGTGCTAGATGTGAGTATGGTTCCCATCTGGTTTTATAAGGGTCTGTCTCCAAGAAGAGACAGTCTCTTTTGATCATGGTGCTTACAGTGATCTTTCAGACCCTACCTGCTGGTGGTATCTCCCCAGGCCATCGTCTGTAGCATCTCCCTTTGGGTGTGGCTGCTATGGGGAACTTCTGACAGCCTGTTCAGGCAGTAGTCATCTGACACTGTGCGGAGTCGGTGGGTGAATTGTGATGCCTCAGAATGACGGGTGACAGTACCACTGTCACCAGAAACGGTTGGGGAAGGAGAATAGAGGCACGAGACAGTTTGTCAAAGTACCAGGGCTGCTGGGGCCCTGGAGCTGAAGTCACAAAGAGCAATTTAAAGAGCCTTCTCTGCAGTGCTGGTGTTACAGGTTGGATCTGGAATGTCCCAAAGCTTGTGTGTTGAAGACTTGGTCCCCAGTGCAGCAATATCCAGAGGTGGGGATGCTGGGGAGTGATTGGATCATGACCTCTTGGGTGGATTAGTAATTAGTGAATAGACTAGAGGAGCAGGTAGGAACCGTAGGCAGGAGGATTGTGGTTGGAGGCAGTAGGTCACTGTGAGTGTGCCCTTGGGGACTCTACCTTGTCCCTGGGCCCTCCCCCATCTTCTGCTTCTGGGCAGCGATGAGGTGGGCAGTGTTTCTCCACACCCTTCTGCCATAATGTTCGGCCCCACCTGAGGCTCAAAGCAATGGAGCCAACCCTGGGCTAAAACTGCTGAATCCAATAAATCTTTCATCCTTTAAGTTGTACTTGTCAGGTTTTTTTTTTTTTAATCACAACATTTACCTGATGAATATTGTTCCAGACCCCCACCTGCGCTGGGGCTGCCACTTACGGGTTGGATACCTTTGAGCAAGACTGCTACTTTAGCACTGAGAGTCTCATGTTGCAGGAAATCCCTCTGTTCTGGGCAAACCAGGACAGTTGGTGCCACCCTGCTCTGGTGTCTTTCTATGTTAAGTGAAGGAGGGGACAAAGGCTCTGAAGGCCTCTGATAGTCTAACCTGAATCTGACGCCCCTCCTGGCCCACAGAGGGCCCTCCTAAGCCCCTCTGCCCATGGCTGTAGGCCAGCTCCTCCTGGTCCATGAGAAGGATTCACTTAACCTCGAGGGGCTGGCATAGAACAGGGTTGTATGAGGGTCCAAGTGGGCGTGGCAAGAGGTATTCTCGGTTTCCTTGTAGCATCAACAAAGCATCACAGTGGTGATGGGACCCATGTATGCTCTTTCCATCCTCTTGGTGGCCAAGGAAACCGTGGACGTGGAGCCTCCACTGTGAGAGCTCCTGCTCCAGCCCAGGGATCTGGTTACAGGCCAAGGCCCATTTCTCTGAGCACCTTCAGAAAACTCGTCCTGGGACCTCGTGGCTGGCCCTTATTAGGCCTGGAGGGGACATGACTGGGACAGGTCACGTGTCACAGAGCAGAACTATTTGTGCTTCCTGCCTTGAGGTCCTAAATGTTTGCAAATAGAGGCCACAGATTAGAACTTGGAGGTCAAATTATTATATTATTAATATTTCCTACTGTATTTGACACATATGTGTAATACAAACTGTGAACAATAATAGCTTTCTTAAATACCTGCAGATGACTGTTCATACTCTAGAAAATGAGGACCTCCTGGCGATTCCAGGAGGGGCTTCCTTCTCCGGGAGCAACTGCTCATACATCTCCCTGAGCAGGCAGGAGTGCTCCCACGCTCTGCAGACAACAGATCAGACTCCTTATACAGCCAAGTCAGACGATTCCTGCGCTGAGGTCTGCCAAGACGGGGGTTTCCTGTGTGGCCCGTCGTAACCAGGGAACAGGTCACCTGCCTTCTGCCCTGTGATCGTTTTCAAAGTTTTAGGGCTTCATAACTCTGTCCCTCTATCATTCAGGCTGCACCCTATAGCTCATGGTCTCTCCACCTCTTCCCTGGTGCCTCTCAGTTCTGGGCCAAGCAAGGCCCAAGTGCAAGAGGTCCCATGGCCAGAGAGCCTTGCATTTCCTGAGGGTGCTTGTACATGTCCTTTAGCCGTCCCCAGGTGTTTGGGGCTCAGTATGCAAAAGCCTGTGTAGGAATGTCCCAAACGAGCAGACCTTGAGTGTTCCTTCCTTGAGAGTGTCAGACCAAGGCACGGGCATCTTCTGAGACCCGGTCCCAGCCTCCGCCTCTGTCTTCCAGGCAGGCCTGGCCTCCCCTGAGAACTCGGAGCAGCTCATCATCGCCTTGGAGCCCGAGGCCGCCTCCATCTACTGCCGGAAGCTGCGGCTGCACCAGATGATCGAGCTGAGCGGCAAGGTGGCGGTCAATGGGTACAGCGCCAGTGACACAGTAGGAGCGGGGTTTGCACAGGGTACCTCTGCTCTCTCTCTCCCTCCCTCCTCTCTCCCGCTTCCACCCCTGGGTGTTTCTCTACCTCTGATAAAGGTGCTTAGTGCTGTAAGGAAGAATCAAGAGATTCCAGGAGAGGTTGGCTTTAAGCCTGTCTGTGCTCAGCCTCCCTTCCTGGCCCCTTGGAGGACACCTATGAACTAAGCAGTGGTCACCTGGCTCATCACCCATGAGTGTCTGGAGGGAGCTTCTGCAAGAACCTGAGGGTAGCCAGAGAGTAGCTGATCAAACCCAGGGCCGCCTGCATGCTAGGCAAGCACTACCACTGAGCCCCAGCCCAGCCCTCATTCTGCTAGCTCCGGACCTTTCTTGCCCAATAGCTGAGTCTTCCTCTAATTCCATTTTCCTATTATTAATGCCTCTATTAAGACTGTTGATTTATTGCTGACTCACTCGTTGGGCTGCTTTCTCTGTGATGAGCTCGTTAGATGTCTTAGCTGAGTTTAAAATGCAGATGAAGTGGTTGAGTTCCTGGCCCAGGGGCTGCTCACTTAGCTGTGGGAAGAGCACCCACTTAGGGAGGCCCAGGGAGAGCATTTGGAGGAGGTTTTCCTTTTTAATAGTTATTCTTAAGTTACCTGTATGCAAGTTGGTCACAATCTTGGTCCCCACTACTGTTGTCCCTGGTGTCCAGGGCTCTATGAGTCTCTCAGGGCTTCAGGGTTTGCACACAGGCCGGGTCAGGGACAAAGCACCACATGAGCAGTTGGTGTGTGCAGGTCGTGTGCCCCACGAGTGTGAGCTCTGCTCTGATCCCAGATGAAGAGCGGAAGGGCAGAAACCCTCTTGTCAACAGTGCCCCAGGCCCCAGGCCCAGGAGGAGGGGAAAGACCTCAGTGAGGACTGCCCTTCTGCTCCAGCTGACAAACTGGATCTCAAGTTTTCCTTGTCCCCACCCCAGAAGCCTGAGTCTGTGCCCCTGAGGCCCTGTCCCAGGCTGACCCTGAGCAGATACACATTCCTGCTTTTGCACACAGGGGTCTTTTCCTGGCTGTTCCTCTTCCTCTTGACAGAGATAACTGCCCTGGGGGTCAGCTGTTTGCATTTTAATCCTTGGAGTTAGCAGGCTATGAACCTCAGCCAGGAGGCAGTGTCTGCTTGTCACCTGGCTCCTGCCACAGCCTGCAAGAGCTGATTTCCCCAGAATGAGTGGAACAGGCTTCCCTTTAAAGCCCAGGGCTGGATTAGCCCTTTCCTAGTGATGCTGAGCCTCCTGAAAGGTGGTAAAGGCTGGCTCTACAGCTCCCTAAATCAAGGAGTCAACACTCTACATACTTGGGACAATATATAGGTTTAAGTGTCCTTTATTGTTTTGATTGGAACAAGGCAGGAAGACTGAGCTTATAGCTTACATGCCCATTCTCAGTTGTTCAGGAAAAAATTCACGTCAGAATCAGCTAACTCTGACATAGCTCTTCCTATCTACTCTGTGAATACAACACATTTTGCGGGGGGGATCTGGTTTTTGACCATGGCGTTCCTCAAGAGCTTGGTTTTGGGTTACCTTTCCTTTGACATATCACACCATCCCCATGGGGCTCTCTGTGTCCTGTGGCTTGTGTCTGTGTTCTCAGAGGGGCTTTCTGGATTTCGAAATCCTCAAGTTATGGGATGCTATGCCTCCGAGGGGCAGTAACGCAGGGGATCTGCTGTCAGCCTTGCTTTTCAAGGCTCTCCCAGGAGGAGTGTGTGCTATGGCAGAGCCCTTCTTCAGGAGCACCCTAGGGTGCTCGCGGGCTCCCTTGTGATCAGAGCCTGGCACCAGTGGGGAATGGAGCCGGGGTGGCACTCAGCCTCCATCACTGCGGGGTTTGCCATTGGCATTATTTTATCCTAGAGCATTTAATGAGATCAATAAAGGACACATTTCTTTTCACAATTTTGGGCTTAATCTGCCTGAAAAAAGTAGGATGTTTTTTGAGAGCTCAGAACATGTTGCTGCCTTGCTTTGGCTGTTTTTCATGAATACTGTGATATGTGTCCTCTAGGCAGTGTAGACAGCCAAATGCCCACTCCAAGGTCTGCAGCAGAGGATCATCTGGAGCCAGGGATGTGACAGGAGAGAAGCCCCGAGTTTGGGGGGCCCTTTCAGGACACCACCCTCTCCACTCTAACCCAGGCCCTGAGAATTTGGAATCGGCCGAACTGGCTGGGCCGCTGAAGTTCTAATCCCTGGAGAAACTGTTTTGTGAACACTGAGCTCCTTGCTGAAAGAGGATTGCAGGCCAAGGGTGCTTTACTGGGTAACCAGCAACCAGGGGCAATTCAAAGACACTAGCTTAGGAACGTAAAAAATTATATTTAATAAATGGTGGAGGTGGTGGGATGGGAGGTAGAGTCTTCATCTTGCTCCAACTCATTCACAGTAGTTGTCATTTGATGAGCACTGGGTTTCAAAGTAGGTGCTTTGCCTTTGTTATCTGCTACTACATACCAACAAGGAACTGAGGCCAACTATCAACATCCCCATGTTTACGGATGAGGAAACCGAGGCTCAGAGGGGCTAAGGGATTTGTCCCAGCTTCCACCTGTTACGATGTCCGGCTGCTTACAGGTGCCTTTCACAGCACCCTTCTCATTTCTAACCATCCCATTATTCTGCTTTATCAAACTTCCCTGTAAGTAGCTGAATCTCAAAGGCGTTAGGGTCCGTGGGTTCATTTTGAGCTGCAAGACAATTCCCTTCACCTCGACTGACCTGGTCTTCTCATCTGAACATAGGACAGTAGTTTGTACCCTGTCCTTGTCTCAGCAGCCCAAGCCACTCATAGCAGGACTCAAGCAGAGGTTGTCCCCAGGATTCCAGAGCAAGGCAGCGTCCTGCCAGCCCAGCCCGGTTCAGATGCCACCTTGTGGCTGAAACGCCACCTTGTGGCTGAAGAGCGCATTGACTTCAATAGAGTCAGGAAAGGGCTCAATCCACTTATCCGGATCCAGATTAGGAACACAAACCCCGCATTGTTTGCATCAGACAAAGTTCCTTAGTGTGAAATTGTTTAACTGAGCTCACTGCAGGATTCTTGGCTCACGACTTCCTCCCTGGGACAGCAAAACTGGGAAATTGATTTTATTAACCCATCCCCCAAAAAATGTCACCAGAGGAAGGGAATGTCATCAGGGTGGGCTTTTCAGCTGGACACAGGTCAAAGCTGCCCAGCAGATGAAGAGGTGAAGGTTAGTGTAAAGAACTACCTTCCCTTGGAAGAACTGGCTTTGTGATTCCTAATAGTGTTTTTATTAATCATTTTGATCAGTAGAGGCTCCATCCCTATCCCTGCACCTCCTCATGCTGTTCTCTCCACCATCTGCAGAGGACTGTCTGCTTTTTCATGCTTTTTTAACCATCGTCCTTTTCTTTCTGTTGGCCACTAGCTAAGGAACACATTCGGCGGAATCGTCAGAGTCGGACCTTTTTGGTGGAGAATGTCATAGGCGAAATCTGGTCTGAACTGGAGGAAGGTATTGTCCTTGAATGTCCTTTGCCCTTGCTGAACTTTTCTTTTTCTTTCTTCTTTTTTTTTTTCTGTATGTGCTGCTGTTTTCCCATTCCTAATTCTTCCTTTTGCACTTTTGGAAAATGTTCAAAATCAGTGGGTTTTTAAGGCCACTCACCCAGGTAGGACCCTTTTGGGAACTGCAGTTTTGCATGTTGTAGACCCATGTAGAGGCTTCCCGAGAGAGGTAGGAATTAAAACTCCCCAGTCCTGGAGCACGTCTTGTGTTAGGCAGCAGGCAGTGGTGTGTGCCAGGTGTGCGGGACTGTGACAGGCCTGCTTCGGTCTACCTGATTCCTCAGCCACCACCCCCACCCCAGATACCCTGCTAGGCTGCTAATTAGCAAAACCACAGTGCTTGTGAGTAGTATTGGTGGTGCTTAGCTGGGTAGACCAAGTTATCATCCACCAGCTTGTTCCCGATGGGGTTGACAAGTGGTCTATGTAAACAATGGCGGTGTCTCCACCAGGTGACAAGTATGTGGTTGTGGACAGTGGCGGAGGCACTGTAGACCTGACTGTCCATCAGATTCGGCTACCCGAGGGGCACCTTAAGGAACTGTATAAAGCAACAGGTGAGCCACTGCATGGCTGGTTTTCTCACCCCTGAGCCATTTCCAGAAAGTTCTGTTTTACTCATTGCAGATTCCTCACCATGCTTCTTTCTCTTGATGTCACCAGCATGTGGGACCACAGGTGTGCAAGACACTCGAGCCTCACCAACAGGAAAATGCAGTTCAGTTTTCTCTTAGGCACGCGCCACCACCGTATGAGTTTTTCCATCAAGTGAGCCTGGCTGAGGGAGTTTCTGATGTCACCTGTGATTTAGAGCTAAGGCCAGCTTTCCAGGAGGTCTCAGAACACCTCATCTGGAGCAAGAGCTTCAAACCAAAGAACATTCTCACTCTCAGTTAGTTAAATGTATTGATCTTCTTTGAAATGTAATTGGTTTTAGACAGACTGCCCTGACAGATTTCTGTAGGAAAAAAAAACCATTTCTGCACATGGAATGAGGAAAACCTAAGGGTGCTGCCATCTGCTTGCTAAGTGGGTCCAAGTTTGCATTTTGCCATGCTTACTGGAGAACACAGGGTGGTGGGCCTATTTCTCAGAGTTTGGATTCTGTTTCTGATGGTTTTAAACACCATGGGCTCTCCTTTCATTCTTGACCCAGGTGGACCCTATGGATCCTTGGGTGTAGATTATGAATTTGAAAAACTTCTGTGTAAAATATTTGGAGAGGATTTTATTGAACAATTCAAAATCAAGCGTCCTGCAGCCTGGGTTGACTTAATGATTGCCTTTGAGTCTCGCAAAAGAGCAGCTTCTCCAGACAGAACCAACCCGCTGAACATCACCCTGCCCTTCTCCTTCATTGACTACTACAAGAAGTTTCGCGGGCACAGCGTGGAGCACGCCTTGAGGAAGAGCAAGTGAGCTGGGCTCATTTTGGGCTCGGGACGGTCTGGGGGTGGAGTGTGTTGGTGAGAGGTGGGAAGCTGATGAGTTCCAATCCTGCACATTTGCTGCGTGATCTTGGGCAAGTAACTTGACCTCTCTAATCCTCAGTTGTTTTTTTTTCATCTGGAACGTGGGAATAATAGTTCTGCCTACAAGTATCGTGAGGTTAAAATCAATTCATGCATGTTAGGTGCTTAGCACAATACCTGAGACCTGGAAAGTGTGATGGGTGAGCTCATTATTGTATTTTCTTTTCTTTTTTTTTTTTTTAAGAGAGAGAGGAAGAGAGAATTTTATTTAGTTTTTCATCTGGTTTTTGTTTTTCTGACACTTAGTTGTGTATGTGGTGCTGGGGTTTGAACCTGGATTCTTGTGCATGCCAGGCAAGTGCTCCACTGCTGAGCCACCGCTCCAGTCCCTGGTTATTATAGTTTGTTAAAAAATATCAGCTTTTTGAAAACAGGGAAGTTTAGTTTTGGCCCCTTCTGGAATCCCATTGTGTAGAAGAAAACCTGGTACATAGTAGGTGCTCAGTAAATATTTGCTGAATGATTCCAGGGGAATCTGCGCTTTCTGCTTCTCTGAGTCTCTTGGCCGTATTCAAGATGATTTATAGCTGAATTTTTAAAAATAGACCAAATAATAGGTTTCTAATAACTTTACATATGTATTTATATAGTATCCATAGTGAAATGATTACTACAGTCAAAGAAATTTACAGACCATCACCCTCCATAGTCACCTTTTGTAATGGAAAATGGAACTCGGTCATCCAGCTGCAGCGTTGCTGGTTCCTGGTCCGTCTGTATCTCACAACTTGCTCCCTGTTATTTTATTTTATTTTTTTTTAAAGAGAGGGGCAGTGAGAGAGAGAGAGAGAGAGAGAAAGTGAGAATCCATTTTATTTAGTTTTTCACGTGGCTTTCATTGCTCTGAGACCTCGTTGTGTACGTGGTGCTGAGGTTCAAACTCATGTACTTGCGCATGCTGGGCAAGCTGTTATTTTAAAGCAAATCTCAGGTTGTCAGCTAATTCATAAAAAAGTCAGCATATGGTTCTGAAGTAGATACATTTTCAATCATAACCATGATATCATCACACTTAAAAATTAATAATTCTTCAGTATCAAATGGCCAGTTAACGTTAATGGTTTTTCCAGTTGCCTCACACAATTTTTTCAGTTTGAATCAGTGTCCAAATGAACACTCTCAAGTTCCCCTTGGTGCCTGGGTTCCCCTCCTTCTCCTTTTTTTTTTTTTTTCCACAGTCTCTTAGATGATAAGCTGGTGGATTGTCCTATAGCATTTCCTAGTCTGGTCTTGGTTCACTGCATTCTCTAGGTGTCCCATAGCTTCTTATTCTGTCCCTGGGTGCATTTTTTTTTTTCAAATTGGCAGATTGACTTAGCAGTTTAGTGGGATTCAGGTTAGGATTTTTTTGCAAATCTACTTAGTGGGTGCTGATCATTGCCTGGGTCTGTTGATTTACTGGGTGACCAACTGGTTATCATCTTATCCCTCCTTCAGTTAATGTAGCTGGAGCATTCCTACAGGGACATAGTTTTCTCCTGAGTAGCTTATTGCCCTGGAATGCAGTCCACACAGGCAAGAGGAAACCTTGATCTTCACAACCTGCCCTGTGAGGGTGTGAGGCAGGTGCTATTATTTATCCTTGACTTCCAGAGAAGCCCAGGCTGAGAGCGATGGAGGCCAAGGTGCCCAAAGTCCCATAGCCACTCGGTGGTGGGGCCACCCAGCTCTCCGTTCCGCTCTACACTACTGCTTCTAGACATGTCATGCGTCCTGCTCATGAGACAGGTACCTGGAGATCACCAGGGTGCACGTCTGCAGCTGGTGTAGTGCAATGCTCACATCCAAAGGGCGGAGTGGTCCCACTACTCATCTCCTTGCTTCTTGCACTGGAGGAAGGTCAGCCACAGCCAGAAGCAAAGAGAAATAGAAAAGATCCTGCCGTTCTTGAGCTTTTGAGGGTCTAGGTCCTGGCAGTCGAGGTGGTTTTAAGGGTACTCTGGACTTGGAAACTCGTTTATGCCCCCTGATGTGACTAATGTTCTGCCGGGGCACGTGCCAGTGCAGATCAGCCCTGGTATCCATGGGCACTCACTGCTTGTTCCTGTCTGTGCCACATTCCCACAGCGTGGATTTTGTAAAGTGGTCCTCCCAGGGCATGCTGAGGATGAGTCCAGATGCCATGAATGCCCTTTTTAAGCCAACCATAGACAGCATCATTGAGCACCTCCGTAAGTACCAACTGGGGCATGGCCATGAAGAATGGGGACTGACTTGTGCAACCAGGACTATGCAGTGGGCTGGCCAGGTGGTCTAGGTCTGGGGGCCATGAACTGGGCCCTGCAGGGGTGGGCAGGGCCTGGGCACACATGAGGGAGGTTGCTGGGCACAAGATCTTAATTCCTATCCTACTGTAGAGTAGCTGAGACCTGTCCTGGGCTTTTAGCTTGGCCTTAAAGGTCAGAGAGCTGGGAGCTCTGAAGCCCTGTCATCTTAGAGTGACTGACCCTAGGGAACGCATCATATGTTATCAGGATACATTAGGAATCCCCACCTGCTAGGGGAGGAAGGACTGTGGAGAGAATCAAGAGGGCAAACAGAACCTGGCCATGCTGTTCTTCTGCTGAGTTGGTGGCTTTCACCCAGGGACACACAGTGACTCACGGGGGCCCTTTTTCAGGATCTAAATGCCCCATCTTCTCACCATTCCTCACCTTCCAAATCAGAATCCTTAAAAGTGGGATGAGACTTATGCAAATTGGAGAATCCTGTTGATAACAGCTGGCCTTGGCTTCCTCAACAGTGCAAATTTGCAAGTTCTACTTAAAATGATCACCGCCTCTCTGTTAAAATGGGCTTTGACTTCCCAGCTGCTCTGGCCTTTGCTGCTGAGCACACTGGTGTGAGAACTTTTCTTGGAAAGACTGCTTGCTAAGAACTCAGTTCGGTGAGCTCAGGCTAAGCCAGGCCTCAGGTCCTTGGCTCAGGTGCTGTTGGCCCTTCCCCAGAGAGGCAGGCATCCCTCGCTTGCTGGCTTTTGTTGATGCAGCCTCCTCCACCTCCTTCCCTTGCAGGAGACCTGTTTCAGAAGCCTGAGGTATCCACGGTCAAGTTCCTCTTCCTGGTAGGTGGCTTTGCTGAGGCGCCCCTCCTGCAGCAGGCGGTGCATGCTGCCTTTGGTGACAAGTGCCGGATCATCATCCCCCAGGACGTGGGCCTCACCATCCTCAAGGGTGCCGTCCTCTTCGGCCTGGACCCCGCCGTCATCAAGGTGCGCAGGTCCCCGCTCACCTATGGGGTGGGCGTGCTGAACCGCTATGTGGAGGGCAAACACCCTCCTGAGAAGCTGCTGGTGAAAGATGGCACTCGCTGGTGCACCGACGTCTTCGACAAGTTCATCTCTGCTGACCAGTCGGTGGCCCTGGGCGAGCTGGTCAAGCGTAGCTACACCCCGGCCAAGCCCTCTCAGCTGGTCATTGTCATCAACATCTACAGCTCTGAGCATGACACCGTCAGTTTCATCACTGATCCGGGGGTGAAGAAGTGCGGCACACTCCGCCTGGATCTCACAGGGACCAGCGGCACAGCGGTGCCTGCCAGGAGGGAAATCCAGACCCTCATGCAGTTTGGGGACACCGAGATCAAGGCCACAGCCGTCGACATAGCCACCTCAAAGAGTGTCAAAGTGGGGATTGACTTCCTAAATTACTAACCATCCCTCTCTGCCACCTGCCCCTAGGGTCAGCTCATCCGCGTCTGCTGACCTCACCCTTGACTGTCCTGTCCCTGACCTTGACCCTTCACCCCTGCCATTGCCCACCTGAACTTCAGCAAGAACAATGAGAACCACCAGGGTGAGAAATAGCTAGGGACTTTTTGAGGGCACATTGGAGTCAGAAAAATGGTCAAAAATGAAGACTGAGGTCTAGGAACAGGAAATTCAAGGGTCCTAGAAGTGCAGCTAGTTTTCACAGGTACCAAAGTAGTGAACCGACCACCTGACAAGGAAATTGGTACAGATCTATAGAAGTGGCAGAGCTTTGCTTTCAACAGATCTCTGCTGAGGAAAACTTAGGATGCCCTGTTGCCTTCTTTCTAGATTTGAAATGAGATCTTTGAGCCTAGAGGAAATCTTCATCTGAGATCTTTTCATTTTAGATTTTTTTTTTCTTGGATGGCAGTCAATATAAAATGCCAGCCATCTGCAGTGAGTTTCTTCTCCTCCTGGGATGAACAGCGGTGACTCAGAGGGAGTGTGGAGTGTTGTCGGCTGGTGGGAGAAGACTGCCCACACTGGGTGCTATTTTAGGTTCTCAGATGATTAAAATTCCAAAGAGATTTGGGGAAGAGTAATTGCAGGCTTGGCCGACCCACTGGGATTTGGGGAGTGAGGATGCTGATACCTGCTTTTCAGCAGGTTAAAAACTTGCTTTGGTGGAAAAGGATATTAAAGAGTTGCTGACTTACACCAAATCACAGCAGTCACCCCTCATCTGTGGGGGAAACGTCCTGAGATCCCCAGTGCAGGCCTGGAGCCCCAGGTAGTACCAAAACTCATATATACTCCATCTTCCCTATACTTCCACATTTGTGATAAAGTTCATTTAACAATAACAAAATAAGGCAACTGTAAAAGAATAATGCAATACGATTTCTATAAATGTGGTCTCTCTCAAAATATCTTAGCGTACTCTACTACTATATTTTTGGACCACAGTTGACCACGGTAACTGAAACCATGGGTGAGAAGAATCTACTACATATGTTGTGAGATAGTTCACAGAATGCCAAATCCTGATTCCCAAGTTCAAAAGTAATTCTAGGCAGTTGGAGGAGGAATTCATTATGAGAAAATAAGGTGGTCATTTGCCTTGTTCCTATCACCTAGCTCCAAAGTTCAGAGCAGCCCTTCGCCTAGAAAAGCACCCAGAGGTTAGATGAGCCCCGTCCTTCCTGCTCCTCTCCACCCCTTCAGAGTTCGGGCATTTGTTCCCACACTGTGAAAGGAATACATTGGTGAAATATGAAAGGAGTCTGTTCTGAGAGATGCTTTGTTTAGAGTCTCCAGTTTTTCAAATCTATCTAAATTCAGGTGTAGATCTAGGCTTGACGTGTTAAGCCAGCAGCTCTGTGGCTCACCTGCGTCAGAATCGCCTGGGTGCTTGTTAAGAGCAGCTTCCTGGATCCCATCCCTTTTTAGCAGAAGCTAATTGGAAGAGGGCCAGAATCTGCATTTGCAGTGTATATCACAAGTGATTGGGGTTTGACGGGAATCTGAGAATTCCTAACTTTAGATTTGTCAAAACTGAAGCACAGACCACAGCCTGCACTCTCTGGTCTTCTCGTTGGAGTTCGCTTAGGGCAATGGCCTTGCCCCACACCCCACCCTCTTGGTAAGTGGGGTTAGAGCTCCATGGCCTGGGATGGCCCTTTTAACCCTCCCTGGAAGGGTCTGGTAGGAAAAGATAGCAAAAAAGGAACTGGCCAGTGGGTCTAAATTTTCCCTTCCCCCATGGCACAAAGTCGGTTTTTGCCAACATTCAGGAGCCAACTGAGGACAGAGAATCAAGAGTCTGACTCACATTCCATCTGATGTGTTGGAAGAAGTCTTTCCCACCTGCTGGAATTCGTTCCCATCTCAAATCACTGGAGCATGCGTAACGAGTGGGGAGCGAGCGAATGAGCTCTGAATGCAAATCATCACCAGGGCCAATCTGCAAATTTTGAGCAGCAGTTTGAATTTCATTTTAACACATCTTATCTTTCGCTTCGCCTGCTGCAGAGTTCCCGGCTGGAATGGGAAACACGAAGCAACCACAGAACTGTAGAGTTGTGGGATTTCGTATCCAGGCACCAAGGTGTGTTTCCTCGGGATCTCCTGCTGCCAGCTCTGCTTCAAAAGCCTAGTGTTATGGGTCCCTCTTCGACGTTGCCAGCCATAGTCTACAAATAAGACTTTTCCATGTAGTTATGCATAATATAATTTTATGTACATACAATAATTGAAATCTTGTACAGAATCTTATTTCTACAATGTGCTTTTCTTGTTTAAAAAATGCTCTTTGATTTTTGCTGATGACATTCCTTCCCTTAATATTTTGTACTTTGGTTTCTTAATTGTTCTCACTAACCACTGATTTGCGCCGATACCAAGTGATGGACCACATATGCAAGACTGAGCAATAGACAGAGGTGCCTAGAGTCCGAATACTCTGACTACGTGGACCACCTGGATCAACAGCTTCTTCAGACCCTTCCACATGCACATTCTTTCCAAAGATTCACCAGTTATATTTAAAGAAGCATAAGGTATCAATTCTCCTGTCCAGACTTTGAGAGCTGAACATTTTGGTTCAGTAAGCAATATGACTGTGCAGAAAAATCAACAAAACAAAATCTCTTTGCGTCCTTTTGGGTTGTCAACCTCTACTTGTGGGGCAAAAAGTAGTCACTCTGAGGACAAAGCGTAGCCATGTGTGTGATGTTTTCAATAAGCTAGGGTCAAAGCCAGCAACCAAGTGGTACACAAACCAAGCTTTTCTATTGGGTTGGATGTAAGGGCGAGTCAGGTCCCTCGTGAAGCTCCTCCTTGTTTGCTCTAAGGATGTCTCCCTGTCTAACATTTCTCTTAAATGAACTGATGGGAATCTGCAGTGTTGGCAATGATGATAGAGAAGGGGTGGCAGCTTTACTGCACTTTCTTCTGGCCCTAGAGATGCAGCCCTTGTAGTCAAACTCCTTAAACAAGACTCCCAAATCCACCCCTTTCCTCTACTGAAATATCTTAGAAAAAGAGCACTGGATAAGGACACATGTCCTAATCTTAGAAAGTTTCTGGGAGGCCTGTGATACTGACCCAATCCAGGGTACTAACCCTGGCATATTATCTGGATAGTCATCTTCTTGGAAGCAGGATTGTTGATTTCCTTTATAACTGCCTTTTTCTGTACACAGCAGGCGTTAATGAATGCTGAGTGACAGACAAGAGAGGAAAGAAGAGGAACCATAGGAGTGTTTTTTTGCAGAGTGATGGCTGAGTCTAGATTACAGAGCCTGCCCCACCCTTAGAACGTTATTTAGACCAAGTTTAGCTTTTAGAGTCCAGGTCTGGTTAATCGCCAGGGTAGCAAAGAATCGCATGCACCAATATAAACAGGAGTCAAATGCATTATTAGTCAAAGATCGAACTTCACTTTGTAGAGATGTAATCGTTGTGATTAAGCTGCATACGTATGCTTGGGAATGACTGAGTGGATGATTAGTATAAAAGTTGTTGGCCATAATGTCACTAACACCTCTCATATGCTTGAATTCTGGAACAATATTCTAAACCCTCAGCCATTCAAGGTGTTGTTCACTCCAGGATAAATCCAAACTTCACATAATTTTGCAGCAGTTCACAACTGGACAGGATTGTATCTGTCAACTCTCTGGTCTTCACTGATGTCTAATAAAGTAAAACTCTGGATCTCACATGGCCCAGGATTTTTTCCCCCATTTTGCATTTGTATGTGGAATTATAGATGGATCATTGCTGACCCCCTCTCCACCCCATTTCGGGTGGAGACTGATTTCCAGGTCTTCCCCAAATGGCAATAAGCGTTATTAACACTCATTCTAACAACATTACTAGTCCTTCCATTGTTGGGAACCAGGGCTCCATTAATGTCCACAGAACCCTGTTTCCCTCCAAGCAGGAAGAACACAGTCTAGTTAGAGAACAGGTACATATGCAGGGGTGGCCACAGACAACTCCACTGCGCCCAAATAAGAGTTATTAAAAAGTTCAGAAGCCCTGGGACAGTGCCATGCCCTCCAACATCCTAGCAGGGGCATGAAACTGGCTTCATCTAGATTCCTGGGATTCTGGGTCACCCTCCAAGTTGCCTCTAGAAGCTTCTATGTGGCCACAGATAGGGGTCCCAGGATAGTAAGAGGGCTGAAATTGGTCTTTGGCTCCACCTGCCTTCATGTGAAGTTCACTTTGCAGAAAAGTGAGGTAGGGAAGGCTGGGAGTGCCCTGACCAAACTTGAGGTGGGTGTGGGGAAGAGCAGTAGGGCCTTTAGGCAGCCGGGCTTCCGTTTCCTCTGTAGAGGCAACTGCCAAGGCTAGCCCTCAGTCAGGCCATCCATTTCCTATCTGGGTCATTTGGTGCATCTTGGTGGATTTCGGTCCAGTGAGATGGTGGTTCCTGCACTCTTTGCTCCCATACAAGGTTAGAAAGGGGTATGACTCAACTTCCCAGACATGCCTTCACTTTGGTAAATAGTTCCTCTACCTGCACTGGGCTCCTCCAAGGAGACAGAAAGGGGACAAGGGCCTTGCTGGGCCCAGCCAAGCGCCTGTATCAGGAGGCCACCAGGGTCACAAGGCTTCACCTCCTCTTCCAAGCTTCCTCCTGCCCATGCTGATCCTCACACAGCCTGGACTGGGCCACCCCACCCACCACCACCACCCGCCCCTGGGCCTGTGGGGCACAGAAAGGAGGCCTGTTATGGCCATCTGCTTCCCACAGTGTCACACCAACAGAATGGCGCCCCAACCCAGAGCAGTGCCTTCCCACCAGGGGCACTGCACGGTGTTTGTTGGATAAAGTATTTGTTGGATAAAGGTCTCTGGATTTTGTGTCATGAGTGGACTGCACTGGGTGGGCATTGAGAGAGGCACCCCCAAAATCACTGGGCTCACCTAATCCTTGGTCATAGCTATGGGGGTTGGGGGAGGGGCAGGCTCTGGGGCCCTGGGGGTCTGCCCCACCCTGCCCAGGAATGAGCTCACAATGGCTGTGGGAAGCTGGGAGGCTAAGAGGCTGGCAAAGGCTAGGAGGCTGGACGGGAGGCCAGGAGGATGAGGCAGAGACCTGGGTGGCCCAAGGCCCAAGAGGGAAGAGGCCTGGCCCAATGCATGGCCCAGATCCAGGCCCAACCGGGTGAGAGCAGGAGTTGGGGTAGGAAGTGGGTGGCTAGGAGGGATCAGAGTTGGTTCCATGCTGTCTGTTTCTGGCCCCCACCCCTCCCCTTCCTTCAGGACACCTTCTCTCCAAGTTCCTCCCAGTCCACCTCCTCCAGGAAGACTCAGTGCTGGGTCCTACCCTACTATCAATACTTTTGGGTGATACTTCTTGCTCTGGGAGTTTGGAGGTCATCTGTTCATGCCCCTTTCCACTCCAGAGCCTATGAACATGTTACTTGATTTCTCTGTGGCTTATTTTTTTATCATTTGGAGAATGAGGACTCTAATAGGTTTTTTCCCTGAGGGATGTCGTGAGGGTTAAACAAGAATACAACTTTCTGCCTCACCTGCAGAGCCAGTGTTCTGGAAACGTCAGTGCTGTTTTTACCCTCATTTGGAAATGGGTAGAATGGCAGTGCTGCATGTAGGGTGCGTGGATAGTTTGGAGAACAAGCTTTGGTCCTCAGGTGGGCAGCGTGAGTGTGCTGGATGTGGTTCAGGTCTGCCTGAGCAGGACCCGCCCCCCCTCAGGCTCAGGCTGCCTGGGTTAGCTCAGCCCAGTCTTCACTGCTCCCAACCTGATGGGCTTAGTTACTGCTGCTACATCCATCACTACTGATGACCTTGACCTTGACTTTGGCCCACCCCTGCACCCCAAAGCAGAGGCATTGCTTTAAAGAGATGAACTGGCTCGCAGGAGGGCCTGGCAGCATCTGCAGCATGGAGATGCAGACCCTGTGTCCTTCAGGGAAACCACTGGTGATGCCAGAGGAAGGAAGAAGTCTTGTTTCAGAGATAGCAGCCACATAAATGGGTGCTGCTGTGACTCCCTGCCACCTGGGTTCATCCCCTTGGACTCCACGTCAGCCTTTTGGAACTTTCTGATCTCTCTGAGACAAACTTACTGGTTACTTTGGGTTACAGGGAGCTTTCTTGTTCCATGAAGGATGCTTAGCAGCATCCTGGCCACAGTATACAAAGAGCGTCCCATCCCCTGAGCTATGACAACCCAAAATGTTTCCAGACATTGCCAAATGATCTGGGGGTGAAGGGGACAGTGGCAAATGCTACCACTGCAACCACATTCCACCTGGATGAAGAGTTAGCTCAGGAGTGTGGGTGCCTCATGTCCCCCCGCCCAAGGTTTATGGCACTTCATGATTGTTGGATGGGTAGGAGGGAGGGCTTCCTTGGCTAGGGAGACGCTTGGGGGTGGTGACTCACACATCTGCATGAAAGGCAATGCCCTTGGTGCCAGGTCATTGTTTATAACTGAAGCCAGCTCTGTCTGCCAGCTTGGGGTAGGATGGTGGTGCTGCCTCTGAGTCCTAGGCCCCGGCAAAGTCATTTCTTTATTCCAAGGGCTCTGGCTCATGTGCGGTAAGTTAGTGAGAGCAAGTCATTGCTTCTTCCCTTCCTTAACAGAGAGTGAAATCGTGGAGACTACCAAGACCTTCATGAGAAATCCGCCCATCACACCAGGCTACAGTGGTAAGTGACGGAACTCAGAACTGTGATCCTGGTCTTTGTCTGTGCCTCTCTGGCAGACTGGGTTAGCATAGATGCCCCAGTCTTTAAGACACACATTGAGAGTGCCAGCACTGCAGATGCCTGCCAGCTGGGCTCTGATAAATGGAGAGGAAGAACTTAGCCACATCTCCTGGGACATGGCCTGGAAAGCGACACACTTCAAGTCCACTGAATGAGTTTAGACTGCATGGACACGATGCTCTGAGATTAGACAACACATTGCTTGCGGCCCTGTGCTTCCCAAATGCTCTTAAGTCTCCAATGAGGACTGTCCTTATCTTTCCATTTCTTTCTGTGTCCCTCAGAGGAAGATGACGAACTGCCCTGAATTTCATGGAACTGTCATGGTGGTAGCACTGAAAGTCCTGTGTCTAGGAAACCCCCTCAGTCCTTGGCAAACTAGGACAGTTGGTCACTCTTTCTAATGGCTCTTCCTCCTCAGGCTCCTGGGCTACTGAGAACTTAATACATACATCACATTCCCCTGGGTGACAAGCCCAGTGGTCCCCGTGGGCCCTCAGGCCTCACACAGGGGGCTCGGAGAACATTCAGTCCATGGTTGCCCACCCTTTGGGTCTGACAAACTCAGAGTTGGTTCAAGTCTCTGCTTGACCACCACCTATGGTGACCGCGGCTTAACCTCTGTGGCAGGTAAAAAATTCTGTAAAATAGATGCATTAGTTTCCTAGGGCTACTATGACAAATTCCTACAAACTGGATGTTTTAAAACAACAGAAAAGTCCTAGGCGCTGGGAGTCTGAAGGCAAGGTGTTGGCAGGGTTGTGTCTCTCTCTAGAGAAGGGTCTTTCCTTTGCCCCGGCTTCTGGTGGCCCCAGGTGTCCTCCTGGCTTGTGGTAGCATCCAATCTCTGCCTCCATCTTCACATGACTCTTCAGGTGTCCTCACCCCAGTGCCTCTAAGCTTGTATGTCTCAAAGCTCTCCCTCTTTTAACCAGTCATAGGGATTTGGGACCCATCCTAAATCTGGGATGATCTTATTTCCTTAATTGCATCTGCAAAGACTCATGTTCAGAGAAAATCATGTTCATGGGTGTCAGGGGTGAGGACTTGGATGTATCTGTTTGGGGGAGCCAGTGAGTGAACCCCACTATACAGACTACCCCATGATTATGGTCATGACATTTACTTTTTTAAATGCCTGGGTCCTTAGCAAAACTCAATAAAGATAGCTGGTATTCCTCTGTGTGTGTGTGTGTGTGTGTGTGTGTGTGTGTGTGTGTACATGCAGCGGTGGTGCATATGCATATAAACTCATATAAAATCTGTGCAGATCAAAGTAGGCCCCGAGGCGGGCAAGTCACCACCGCATGGCTCCTGGGCTTCTGTTACCTTTCCTGTGACATTGGGGTATCTCCTCATGGCCCAGGATAATGGGGAGCCTGGATGGCAGGTGCAGAACTTCATCATTGTCAAGATCAGTTAGATTCTTCCAGAGGTGCTTTGTAGTGTAGCGGGTAGAGGTTGGGTGTTGGAGCTTTCCACCCCAAAGCCAGATTTTCTTTCCCTGGAGACAAAGGCAGAAATGCTGGGCTCTAACACTGAGAGATATTTATTTACTTTGCAGCTTAAAACCAAGTTCTTAACCAGTTTTTCTCATTTGTTCTTTTTAAAAAATGGTTTTATTGTGGCAATATTATAGTACTTAGGATTCGGCATCCAGTTTAAGTAAATAGTTGTGTTTTACCCATACTAATTGTAATGATTATATGCTATTTTGTGGGCAATGGTGAAAAATTGTTCTGGGGTGGGTCTTGTCGATAATGAGTTTACCTTTTTGTGTAATAGGTCTCTGCTTTTAATAAGCCTGCAATTTCCCCATGGTCCAGCAAGAAAGATTCCAAATTGCATTTGGGAAGTGTCAAGGAAAATAAGCTTTCTCTCTAAAAAGATGCATAATTTCAATTGCTCCTCAGACTATCATTTTAGCCCATTAAACGCTTTCTGCGTTTGCCATTCCGGCTGACATCAGGGGCTTTGCTACCGAAGAACATGACTGTCATCGCCTTTGTTGAAATGGGCCTTCGCTTCCCAGCTCCAAGGTCATTTCTGGTGGCCTTGGGAGGGCCCAGTCACGGTGGAAACAACAGCACTGCTTGTATTAATGGCCTTTGGAAAAATGCAGCGCCCTTGGCCCAGAGGAGCCGCGCGGTGGTGGCTGAGGCTGGGGCGGTGTGCGGGCCATGCAATTCGTCGCCGGCCGGTTTGGCTCAAGGCTGCGATCTGCTGGGCTCTTGCAGGCTTCGTGCCCTATCTCAGCTGCCAGGGGACCTCCGGCGAGGACCATATGAACCGCTGCCTGGAAAACTTCCAGGACAAACTGCAGCGATATAAAGACCGGCAGGAGGAGTTACGCCGCGCGGGCGCTGCTGTCCCCAAACTGAAGCCCATCTGCTCCGAGGACACGGTCCTGCGGGCTCTGCATGAGTACGCCCGAAAGTACCACCCCATGAGCCTGGGTAGGGCTCCCGAAACCTGCCGCCCCTCACCCTGGGCCCAAGCCCACAGCCTCGCAGACCGCAGAGAGCGCGGAACCCAGAACCATCCCCAAGGCTCAGTGCAACTCAATTTCTTAACACACAGGGACAGAGGGCGCTGCTCTGCGCACTCAGGGCTCTGAGCCCGTCACAGCGCACTTGGAAGCCTCAGCTTCTGAATCCATCCTTGCCTGTTCCAGTGGCTTTTGTCTGTGTTGGGCACCTTTATTCCCTAACCCTGACCACCTTATGTGGTCCTGGCTGTCATTCCCATTTTAGGGGGCAGGAGAAGGGAAGCTGCCAGAGCTGGTGACACTGGCTGAGGTCATAGCAGCTGTGGTTTGTTTCCGGTTTCTCTAGGTGCTGTAGGAAAGGGTTTCTCACTGAACATCATAAGGAAGACAACTGTGATGGGATAGTGTAACAAGAATCACAACTATGATTTGACCTAGATTATTTTAAGGTGCCAAGGCCTAAGGAACTGATTGCTTTTATCATTATTATTATAATAGTTCAAGGATTTTTTTTTTTAAAGAGAGAGGGTCACTGAGAGAGACAGAGAAAGAGAGAAACAGCTTTATTTAGTTTTTCACATGGCCTTTGTTGCTCCAACACTTAGTTGTGTACGTGGTGCTGGGGTTTGAACCCGGGTCCTCGTGCTTGCCAGGCAAGCGCTGAAACCGCTGAGCCACAGCTCCAGCCCCTGTTCAAGGATTTTTAAAGAACAAATGATAATTTGCATGTTTGCTGTACTTTAAAATCGTCCATACATTGCAAAGGGTCTTTGCCCAAGTTTGCAATTTAGCCCATTTCTGTGACCACTTGCTGTGTAACCTAAGACAACTTCCTTCCCTTCTCTGTGCTTCTCGTTCCTCTAAAACAAGAAAGGATGGGCTAGATGCCCTCTAAGTATCCTCTAGTTCAGTGGCTTCATTAGATTTTTTTTTAAGAGAGAAGGACAGTGAGAGAGAAAGACAGAGAATCAATTTTTATTGAGTTTTTCACATGGCTTTGTTGCTCTGATACTTAGCTGTGCACGCGGTGCTGGGTTTGAACCCGTGTACTCGTGCATGCTGGGCAAGCGCCGTAACTGCCGAGCCAGCGCTCCAGTGCCTTCATTAGATTCTTACAGCAACTGAAGGAGCTTTGGGGATGGTGAAACTTGCCCAAGGTCACCCAGCCAGCCAGAGTCACAGTCATGACCCGAAGGCAGGTTCTTGGTACTGAGTCTCATGAACTTCTCCTAAGCAGGCTGCTGCTTTTGATCCCCTGACTTGCGCAGAGCATCGCATAGGGATGTCTGAAGCATCTTCATCAATCTGAGATGGAAGCAGGCTGTGTCTCAGAGCAAGGACTTTGGACTCAGACAGAGCTGGCTTTGAGTCCTGGCCCTACACCTCCTGGCTGTGTGATTCTGGCCAAGTCTCTCTGACCCTCTTGCAGGACTCAGCCTCCTTCTCCATACACTGGAGGTCATAGTGGTACCATCCTGTAGGGATTGGGAGAGAATTAAATGAGATACCATTTGTAAAGCCCCTCCCACGATTCCTGGCACACAGCATCTAGAACCAACTGTGGTGACTGTCTTAACTACATGTATAGGTCTAGGGGTTTCCCTGGGTTAACTGTCAGCTGGCTTGAGAGCACTGCCCTCTATGGAGCTTTCCCAAGCCTTCAAGGGGCACGCTATCTCTTCACAGAATGCAAGAACACAAGGAAACCTCTCCAGGAGCCCCCGATTCCTGGCTGGGCAGGCTACCTGCCCAGAGCCAAGGTCACTGAACTAGGTTGTGCCACAAGGTATACTGTCATGGCCAGAAATTGCTACAAGGACTTCGTGGACATCGTGGAACGGGCCAAGAAGGCACGTCTGAAGTCATACCAGGAGTAAGTGTGGGCCGGGTGATGACCAGCAGCAGCGAGATCCAGGGAGAAGAGCGGAGCTGGCCCGATGCCACCTCCCCGCCCCCGCCATGAGAGGACCCTGAGGGTTCTGACTCATTTGTCACTGCAGGGCCTTCCTAGTAGGCAGCCACACTCCAGCCTGTGCTTGGCCACAGCAGCCTTACTGGGTCTTCACTGGTTGCAGGGAGGACCTGGGAGTAAAATCCAACAGCGCCACCTGTCCCGACAGTGGCCTAAGACCACACAGGGTGCTGAGGGAGGGAGATGGCAGGCAACATGGGGCACTGCATATGGTGGTTCCTGCAGCCTCAGTTTGGGGACAATGATCCTAACCGTAAGGATAAATTGTAAGGATTAGAAATCAACACACAATGCCTACTCAGGACCTGCATATGTTTCATTTATTCTCATTTTCATTATCACCAAGAGTAACCTTGTGACTTTTGTTTTTTTCTAGAGTATGTGGAATTAGCTCCACACAACCTGCTGCTCCTTCTGCAAAAATTCTGCAGCATGAAGAGCTGGCATCCAAATACCCAGATTTGTCTGCTCCAGGTGAGGGAGGTGCTTTCTTTTCCCTCTTACAGCTTTTTAAAAGGTGATGGTGTTTGCAGAGCTCTCTGCTTAGCGGGGCCAGCTGCCTGCAACTTCCAGGTTTCTCTTCCAGGTGGAAGCAGCCCTGCCCTTGGAAGTCCCCTGAGCCAGGACCCCAGAGCTCCCGTACCATGTGACTCTGCTCAGAGACCGAATATGTCATGCCACAGGAAGATTTTCCTAGGTCCACTCTCCTCAGCAAAGCACGCAGAGGGCTGAAGCACCCGGTCTCCCAAGGAGAGGTGGACCTGAGGGTGCGGATGCCTGCTGTTCTTGCACTGGGTCAGCCCCTCAACCACACCCAAGTGGCAATAAGGAAATTTAATAACAAGAATTCTTTGCTGCCTGCACTTGAGTGCGGGCAGAGCCTGTCACTCATGTCGAAGACCTCTTATTGTGTGGGAATAAAGAGGAGACGTCTCAGTGCGCTAAGGGTCTTTGTGAGTTTTTCTCAGGTTATGTTGACCTTGAGAAGGGCCCAGATGGGACTTCCTCCCTAACTCCTGAAGGAACCTTGTATAGCTGGGTGGGCTCTTCTTGGAAGCCTCAGCCCAATGCTGTGACCATGCAGCCATGCTGGGTCCTAGTGTATTATGTCCCCAACACCAGCCTTCTCTAAACCTGGTTTCTTAGACTCGCAGCAGTCCCCAACTGGCAGGTACAGCTGCATTCGTTTTCCAAAGGGGAGTCCTTGCCTCTTCCTGGCCTGTGAGGGTTGTGGCAGCTCATGCCACATGACTCCAATCTCAACCAACCCCTCCCAGGGAGTTCTCCCCATGTGTGTGTCTGTCTTCACACGGCCACCATCTTACAAGGACACTGGTCACATTGGATCAGGAACCCCCACTCCAGTCTGCTCTCATCTTAATTAATTTCATCTGCAATGACCTTATTTGCAAACCAGTCACATTCTGAGGTATGGGGACCAGGACTTCAACATACCTTTTTTTGAGGGACATCGTTCAACACCAGTTACTGCCACCTGCCACTGACAGGTGCTCTGCCTGACCCCACTCAGCAGTCTTCGGCTCTCTGAAATCAGAAGTAGCTCCAGGGGCGATGAGGCCATTGGCATAAAAGAGAAAAAAAAAATCAGAGGGAAAGATGCAGTGAGCTACTCTTGGGATTTCTTCCAAAAATAAGATAATAAGATTTTTTTTTAAAACCAGGGCTCCCTGGGCTCTGAGGTTCCATGGGTAGAAGTCAGGAGAATGGAGAATCTCAATGGGAAAAAGTTCCATTTTTGTTTTCCCAGACCTCCAAGTATTTCCCTTCATTCATGGATGTAAGGGACACACAGCCGTACCTGTCACCTCAGCTCCATAGAAATCAGGACCTTTCATATCACACAACACTTGATGCAAACAGCTAAGAACCGTGCTGGCGCGCACCTCCACCCACAGTAGTTACTAGAGCCTCCGCTCCTACTCGCACACTAACAGTCAATGAAGAAAGAAAGAAAACACTTATATGGCTCTTTCACGTGGATTGGTTCTTTTGAATCTTTTGATAATATTTCCTTTGTAATCTTACACATTTTACTGTAGACACTTGAAAACGTTATTCTGAGAAGAGGCCAGCAGGGCTCATCAGACAGGCAGAGGGTCTCAGAACTGAACAGTCTGAACAAAGAAGCATCCAAGGATGTTGTAATGAGTGGTGGTCTTCCAAAAGAAACCATTCCCACCCCTGTAGGAGTTGGGATTGCAGAGCGGACTATTAAAAGACGATGCAACGGGAAGGGGAAATACTGTTGCGGAAAAATATGAAGGATTCAGTTCATGAGATAGGAAGCTCCTGAGATGCACAATGGCAGTTAACTTATGTCACACACATGCACACACACACACCCCACACACATACTAAGTCACACACACACACACCTATGTCACACACACATACACCTATGCCACACACACACACCTGTCGTACACCTGTCACACTCACACACCTGTCACACACACAAACACACACCCCACACACATAATTCACATACACCTATGTCACACACACACCTGTCACACACACATACACCTATTTCACACATCATACACCTGTCATACACCTGTCACACACACACACCCCACACACATACTGTCACACACACACCTATGTCACACACACATACACCTATTTCACACACACATACACCTGTCATACACCTGTCACACACATACACCTGTCACACACACCTCTGTCACACACACCTCTGTCACACACTCACCTGTCAC